>JABXWE010036235.1:0-24883 GCA_014611495.1 Limonius californicus
CAACTCAGCAGAATGATTATTTGATACGATAAACTTCTATACCAACTGGTTAATATGGTCTATTTATTCGGTAAGTTTATATATGCTAGCCAAAATTATGACTTTATAAGGTAAACGTATATACAAATTGTGTAAGAAGGTCAATTGATAAGGAATGGATATATACAGACTGTACAAAATGTTAAATGTATAGAGTGAGATTATAAACCAACTGAATAACATGGTCAGTTTATTCGGTAAATTTATGTGTCAACTGGGCACCGTTGTCTCATTATAAAGTAAATTTGTATACAAATTGTGCAAATGGTCAATTTGTAGGGTAAGTTTATATAAAACTGTGCAAGATTGGTTAATTGCTACAGAAGCTGATAAACTGACTGGGTTAAAAATCAGTTCATACGGAAGCTTATATACCAACTCAGCAGAATGATTATTTGATACGATAAACTTCTATACCAACTGGTTAATATGGTCTATTTATTCGGTAAGTTTATATATGCTAGCCAAAATTATGACTTTATAAGGTAAACGTATATACAAATTGTGTAAGAAGGTCAATTGATAAGGAATGGATATATACAGACTGTACAAAATGTTAAATGTATAGAGTGAGATTATAAACCAACTGAATAACATGGTCAGTTTATTCGGTAAATTTATGTGTCAACTGGGCACCGTTGTCTCATTATAAAGTAAATTTGTATACAAATTGTGCAAATGGTCAATTTGTAGGGTAAGTTTATATAAAACTGTGCAAGATTGGTTAATTGCTACAGAAGCTGATAAACTGACTGGGTTAAAAATCAGTTCATACGGAAGCTTATATACCAACTCAGCAGAATGATTATTTGATACGATAAACTTCTATACCAACTGGTTAATATGGTCTATTTATTCGGTAAGTTTATATATGCTAGCCAAAATTATGACTTTATAAGGTAAACGTATATACAAATTGTGTAAGAAGGTCAATTGATAAGGAATGGATATATACAGACTGTACAAAATGTTAAATGTATAGAGTGAGATTATAAACCAACTGAATAACATGGTCAGTTTATTCGGTAAATTTATGTGTCAACTGGGCACCGTTGTCTCATTATAAAGTAAATTTGTATACAAATTGTGCAAATGGTCAATTTGTAGGGTAAGTTTATATAAAACTGTGCAAGATTGGTTAATTGCTACAGAAGCTGATAAACTGACTGGGTTAAAAATCAGTTCATACGGAAGCTTATATACCAACTCAGCAGAATGATTATTTGATACGATAAACTTCTATACCAACTGGTTAATATGGTCTATTTATTCGGTAAGTTTATATATGCTAGCCAAAATTATGACTTTATAAGGTAAACGTATATACAAATTGTGTAAGAAGGTCAATTGATACGGAATGGTTACACACAGACTGTGCAAAATGGTAAACTTATAGAGGGAGATTATAAACATAACATAACATGGTCAGTTTATTCGGTAAATTTATATATCAGCTGCTGGGCACCGCTGTCTCATTATAAAGTAAACTTGTATACAAATTGTGCAAATTGTCCATTTGTATGGTAAGTTTATATAAAATTGTGCAACATTGTTTGATTGCTACAGTAAGCTTATAAACTGACTGTGTTAAAAGATCAGTTTATACGAAAACTTGTATACCAAGTCAGCACAATGATCATTTTTTGATACGATAACTGGATAATATGGTGTGTGTATGCGGTAAGTTTATATATACTGGCCAAAATTGTGACGTTATAAGGTAAATGTATATGTATACAAACTGTGTAAGATAGGCAACTAATACGAAATGGTCAGTTTATTCGGTAAATTTATATATCAACTGGGCACCGCTGTCCATTATACAGTAAACTTGTATACAAATTGTGCAAATGGTCAATTTGTAGGGTAAGTTTATATAAAACTTTGCAAGATTGGGTGATTGTTACAATAAGCTTATAAACTGACTGGGTTAAGATATCAGTTTATACGGAATTAGGGTAAGTTTATATAAAACTGTGCAACCTTGTTTGATTGCTACAGTAAGCTTATAAACCGACTGGGCTACGATAAACTTCTGTACCAACTGAATAATATGGTCCATTTATTCGGTAAATTTTATATATGCTGTCCAAAATGGTGGCTTTATAAGGTAAACGTATATACAAATTGTGTAAGAAGGTCAATTGATACGGAATGGGTATAAACAGACTGTGCAAAATGGTAAACTTACAAAGTGAGATTACAACCCAACTGAATAACATGATTAGTTTATTCGGTAAATTTATATATCAGCTGGGCACCGTTGTCTGATTATAAAGTAAACTAGTATACAAATTGTGCAAATGGTCAATTTTAAGGGTAAGCTTATATAAACTGTACAAGATTGGTCCATTATTACAGTAAGCTTACAAAGTGACTGGGTTAAAGATCAATTTATACGGAAGCTTTTACACTAACCCAGCAACATGGTCAATTTATACCGTAAACTTCTATACCAACTGGATAACATGGCCCGTTTGTTTACTCGGTTAGCATTACAATACAATTGAATCACAAACTTTATTTAAATATATAAATAATATAAATCTTTGTTCTTTCTTTTCTTCTTTCTTACTTTGAACGAAATATTTAGTTAAATTAAGAAAAATACCAAAATAATTTAGAAATTTATTGCAATACAATAGCCAGCTTTGCTTTTAAATGAATTTACTAAAATAAGATGCAAGCAGAAGTTTGGAAACTACTGCTTCAGCCACTTAACCGTAAAACAATTAGGAGTCCCAAAGTATTTTTAATTATGTTAAAAAATTGACCTAAATTATTTGAGTTTTCCAAGAAGCTTAAACTAGATTGCTTCGCTCCATTTGCTTTTACAAAACATACGTCTGGGTTGTCAATTTTTCACTTTAGTCTGGTATTCTTAAATATTTGCCCGTAAAGAATGAAATCATACACTGAAAAAACTAATTATATTTTAAGATTACAATCGGAATTGAAAATTAAAATTATGATGCTAAAACAAATTGAAAATTCACAAAAATAATAAATTCAACCTTGAAATATTTTGTGATTATTTTAAACAAAATAAGCAATGAAAATTTAATCGCAGACATGCGCTTTAAGCTCGTAATTACCAACTTTGATCTCAAAAAACCAACAACTTCACTATTAAATGTTTGTAGAATTTCAATGAATTTTCTCTTAAATAATTAAGAGTATTATTCAGCAAAACGCAGAATACCCTTGTCGTTGCTCAATTTTCAAGGCAGTAGTTAAGTTTCTGTTTGCGCCATTTCCTAAGAAGATAGTACTTGAAAAATCTACAATTTCCGCAAATTAATATCATCGTAATAGCGTTGTCTGTGTCTTCTCATATGCCAGTATTGCGCTTTCTAAAGTAACCCAGACATAGAGGACCTACATCTTAACGCGAGCTTTGATCCACGAGAAGCGTAGAATTCTACTTCAGAGAAGATTTGCTAGGCAGATTACCCCTGCAATTACTCAATTTTCAAGACAGTAGTTGAGTTTCTGTTTACGCCATTTCCTAAGAATATAGTACTTGAAAAATTTACAATTTCCGCAAATTAATTTCATCATAGCAGCGTTGTCTGTGGGAATAATCCAACTGCAATACAGAAGCTTCGTTTCACTTCTGGAGAAGAAATTTTCAAAAGTATCATTAATTTCGTAAATTAATTTCTGTTTTTCGAACGCGTTATCTCATACGAGACGTAGGGATCTCTTCTCATGTGCCAGTATTGGACTTTCTAAAGTACCACAGACATAGAGGACCTACAGCTTAACGTGAGCTATGATCTACAGGCAGTGTAGACTTCTACTTCGCAGAAGATTTACTAGGCAGTTTCGCAATGTTCTAAGAAGATAGTTCTTGAAAATTCTACAATTATTGCAAATTAGTTTCATCCTAATAGTATTTTCTCTGAGAATAGTTCAATTTTAAGGGCAGAAGTTCCGTTTCATCCTGTTTCACTTATGACGCACGCTTTTCTAGAAAAAACTATTATTTCCGCAAATTCCCTGGCAATCGCTCAATTTTCAAGTAAATAGTTTGGTTTCTGTCTTTCCTGCTGTTACAGAAAAACCTTTTTAAAAAACTATTGATTCCGACAATTGGTATAATAATATGTTCCGTGGCAATTATTCAAATTTCAAGACAAAGCAAAATAAATCATTATTTTGGTAAATTAGTATCTTTTTTATTATTTTCCCTAGCATTTTCTTAATTCTCAGGACAATAACTTAGATTTAGTCTTCTCGCCTTCTAGAAAATACTCTCATGGAAAGATCAAGTAGTTTCTTCGTATTGTTAATTTCCATACCAATCGCTCAGGTTTCTAGAGAAGAAACTAAATAATAACATGATTAAATTGAGTGCTGTTTCATCATTAGTAGTTTCCGAAATTGATTTTTCCTCTTAATTTCCAGAATAGCACCAACAATTAATGCTCTACCGGGAGCATCTCTTCTCTGCTTACGTAACTTTTATATCATTAAAACTAACACTAACATCGGAATAGTTTTTCTGCCAAACAAGGCGAATACAGTTTTTCTAAATTTAGCTGTATTAGAAGGAAATGACCGATTCAAAAATTAAATACCTTATGTATAGAAATAAACCTCAAATGTAATGTAATTTCAAACTCACAGTCGAGTTTCTAAATCCAAGCCTAGAACAGTGAGATTTTTTTTATTTTTGACTAATCGTGGAGGTGGACGTTTGGCCGTTGAATTCAAGTGGACTATTTTGAAATGTAATTGAAATATACTGCATGTGAACATTCTCACATCTAGTACTTGGTTTTTGATTTTGTTAAACTTAATCTAGGCTTCTTATTATTAAAGGCCGATTAATTTAATGTTATGTTTTTTAAATAGTGAATAAAATATAATCGCATTGACACATGGAACAAATCTACTTGTCTTTAATTAGCTCTTAATTTGGGAAACCCCTATAATTTACGTGCATGTGATGGCAAATTAATACCTAATTAAGAGACTGTAATTAGCTTTTCTTTGTCGCTCTGTGGAATCGAATATAATTTTTACGGAAATATGATCTAGAATTTTGCAAAGTAAACAGAAAATGTAAATCCACCTGCAGATATTTAAGGAATAACCGTCTTTGTTTACATTTATGTATTAATACCAGTTCCATTTAAATTAATATATTCACGCATTACTCTTTTGATGTATCTTTACATCAACAAAAACATTATGTGAACTGTTTAACAAAAATATTTACACGTTTTTAGTACTAAAATAGAACGAATATATTCAAGTAACATTTAAATGAAAATGACTTACACGTTTTTCCTGTCCTCTTAATGGCATTGTCAGTAGAACAAAAAGGTCTGAACGGATAGTCTTGAACAGCATTACCTTCTTGGATAATGCTAACATTTTCCAGCTGCTTAAACTATACGGGAAATGCATTTGCTGTTGCAGACATAGATAGCCATAAAAACAAATTGGAAAATGAAATGGAAAATGCTAAAAAAACTCACAATTGAAAACTGTTGGGTGTGGATGTCAAAAAAAAAACAATAATCGAAGAAGATGAGGCGCCAGTGGAATTTATAATATAGCATCGATTTTTACCATCGTCATAAAAGCCAAAGAAGATTCAAATATTTCTATATCCATTTCTACTTCTAAAAGGCACACTATAGTGCGTTTCACAGTCTCCGTGCAGCATGGAAAAGATAGGGCAATGGTTTTCGTATGGGACAAAAAATGACATTGTTGCCAGTATTTGTAATCTCTTAACAATAGCACGTCGGGTTTATTTGGTTGACATGAGGTAGAAGTTCTCAAACAAAAATAATATTAACCAACCAAGATAATAATGTTAAGTTCTTAATTGGTTTTGTTATATACAATGAGGAATTTCTCTTTATAAACTAATGAAAAGTTATATAGGTGCGAAAAATACTACTTTTAAGGCGAATGACGTTGAAAATTTAATCAAGGAAGCATATTCTCAAATGACACCAGAAAATTGGAGCAACTTCGTAGGCCATGTGGAGAAAATAGAAAAGTCATTGTGGGAAGTTGGCAACATAATGGACGAAATAGAGCCCATAATTATCAATATCAACGCTGGTGATAGTGATAGTGATCTAAATATTTTTAGCGATAGTTATAATTAACTACAAAACATGTCGTATATTTCACAAAATATTCATAATTTTATGTAATTTATTTTCTCAGTTATATAATAGTGCTTGCATATTATATCAAACTGGTAATTGTTTTGTTTCTTTTTTACTCTTATAAACATGTAAATAATAAACAATTAATTGCACTTAGCAAAAATGGTACTCTCAGGTTTACTCAAATATAAATGTTTTAGAAGCACTGAACCTGGAATTTAACAACACACTTCTTTTAGGGGTTACAATAGCACTACCATATTTCAAACCTTTGTGTAAAAGGGATTAAATTTTATGTCTTAAAGGTGCCTCACAAATAAGTTTGACAACCTTGTATTTGTATCTTCTTCATGCTGCACGGCAACTCTGAAACGCACTATAGTAAAGCTGACCCTGAAATCTCGGTAACAACACGGAGACCAATTCTTACAGATAACAATAATCTACAAACTTTATTAACACATGCGACAATATTTGATAAAATTTTCCAATCTTCGTAAGTGAAAAATTAAGAGTTTACCAACAAAGAGGCCGAAGTTTTAAGGAGCTTTTTAACAAGAAATCCAAACAACTGTTGTTTTTTTTCTCCACATTTACAGTTTTGGTATATATTGCCACTTTAGTTGCAAGGATGCCATCTTCAACCTGGACCAAGGCAAATACTGGAGCTTACTTTACTACATACACCGCTCTAAAAGATGCACCGAATATTGGCACTAATGAATCTTGTGAAACGTTTAATAAAGACGAATTGGCTCTTCTTAACAGAGGTTTGAAATTTAATTTGGAAGACAAAAAACCTCCAGTAGAGGAAATTATTGTTGGAATTAAAATTTTCATCAGCAACTTCGATGAACCAACACAACCGCTCATGAGAAAAGCTTGCAAAACACAGATCTCGAATAATTTTTGAAAATTCGTTCAGTCAGAAAATCAGAATCTGTTAACAAATGCCATGGATTAAAAGACTTCTAAATAACTTGGAGAAGATGGGCCCTGGATAGGGATAGATGGAAAGCGAAGCTAGGGAAGGCCAGGTATAAGCTGTAGAGCCGCTGCGTAAGTAAGCAAGTAGAAATAAAAATTGTTTGTATCTGAAAGCTGACAAAGGTAATAGAGTTGTTCTTTTGGACGAAAAAGATTATTTTGAGAAAATGGATGTTATGCTCAATAACGGTCCTTACAGACAGTTAACCAAAAATCCTTTAAGGGGTTTGATCGGCTAACTTATACATTCTCATACTGTAATCCCTAAATTGTACAGTTCCTAAGATATACACACCAGGTAAGTCTATGAGACCCATTGTTTCGGGTATTAACTCAGAGACTTACTTGCTTTCGAAATGGTTAACTACAGAATTTTAAATTTGTTTACTCAACAATTCAATTTTTTGGTAGAGAATTCAGTGGAATTCATCGACGAAATTAAAACTCTAGAGCTGTTTGAAGGCGAAATTATAGTTTCTTACGATGGAAGTGCCGTGTTTCCTATTGTTCCGATTCTACAATCCATGACATTCCTGCAGGAATTTCTCACAGCATATAATTTAGACGTTGGGCAAATTAACGAATAACTATACTCAGTGACATGGAAATCGCAACACCAAGAAGGGGTAGGAATTTTTTGACCAAATTTGGTAGCAACGTTTAACTACTAAAAGGTAGCAACTGATTAAAATTTCATTCATATGGATCAAGTGATAATGGCTTATCTGACAGTTCTTTCAGTTTTTTTCTAACAATTTTATCAAGTGTATGTTTTGCGAGATTTTGTTCAGTTCCTTATTGTTTCCGCTTTTGATCGTTTGTTTTGAGGGTGTGATCATGCCTAGAGTGCGCCAACGTGGAAATTACTGTCAATTAAGCGAATTCGACAGAGGTCCTATTGTTGGTTTGCGCGAAGGTGGTTTTTCGTTCAGAAAAATTGCAAATCGCCTTAACCGGAACCAATCCACCATCATGCGCTGCTATCAGGCATGGACTAGGGAGGGTCAGCCACGTCGCAGAAGAGGAACCGGGGGACGAAGAAGAACAAATGAGGTGCAGGACCGCCATCTTCGACTTATGGCAACAAGACACCGATTCTCCAGCACCAGATCAATTGCCGATCAATGGTTAGCTAACGAAGGTTGTCCTGTAACCATTCGAACGGTTTACCGCAGAATCAGAGCTTTCGGATTGCAATCCTATCGGTCACATCTTGTGTTACCACTAACAGCTCAACACCCACAGCAACGTTTGGAGTGGTGTAGGAACCTAGAGTGGCATAGGGTGGTGTTCGGATGAATCCCGATTCTGTTTGGGCATGCATGACGGCCGTATGAGGGTCCGACGAATACGTGGGGAACGTCGCAATGTTGAATTTTCTGTTGCGAGGCATGTACACCAAACTGTGGGGATTATGGTATATGGGAGTAGGTCCCGTTTGTTATTCATCCGAGGCAATATCAACGCCCAGCGATATGTGGATGAGGTGGTAGAACCCCATATTCTTCCATTTCTTCAGCAGTTGGAAGACCCACTTTTCCAGCAGGATAACGCCTGTCCCCATATTTCAAGACGTTCTATGGACCGATTTGCAGAGGATAATGGCAATCTCTTGCCATGGCCACCCCGATCGCCCAATCGTTGGCCCATCGAGCATGTTTGGGACATTATGGGGAGAAGACTGAGGAACTTGCTACATCCTCCGCAGACGCTGCAAGGTCTACAGCACAAATTACGGGTTGCTTGGGACGCAATACCTCAAGAGAAAATCGACCATCTGCTAGAATCGATGCCACGAAGATTGGGGGAGTGTGTAACCAATAGGGGGGAGCAACCCATTATTAATAAAAATTATGTTTATATTAGGTTCTTTCTTTTTAAAATTTTATTCAATTGCTACCTTTTAGTAGTTAAACGTTTCTGCCAAGTTTGGTCAAAAAATTCCTAACCCTTCTTGGTGTTGCGATTTCCATGTCACTGAGTTTACTTTCTAGACGTCCCAAAACTGCTTTCAAATAGAGGGCAACTTCTACGAACAACATGAGGGTTCTGCAATGGGTAATAGCCTATCTCCATTCGTTGCAAATATTTTTATGAATTATTTCGAAATTGCAGTTAAAAGTAATGCAAAATACTTTCCAATGGTATGGATCAGGTATGTGGATGATATCGCTTTTGCCGTTTTCGATACTACTACAAACAACATCGATGATTTCGCTAACCAAGTAAGTTCCAAATTTTGTTCAATAAAATTTACGTTTGAATTAGAAAACAAAGGACTGCTGCCGTTTCTGGACTTATTAGTTATTAGATATAACTGCAAAGGATTAGAATTTGAGGCTTACAGGAAAGAAACCAATGTAAATAAATGTATAACCAATGACTCTAATCATTGTTTTCAATTTAAGCTGGTGGCCTTCATTTTTTTCAATTCATTATTGGAGAGTGGTTCCATGAATAAAATAATACTAATAGAAATTAACGAATCAGGCGACCCATTAGAACTGAAAGAGCGGCTGGCACCATCGCCGCTGTTACTGTAAATTCCCCATGATTCTACTAGACGAATATTCCGCGATTCCGGCATAATTAATGTGACGAATCCTACAGGTTTCCATCCATATCATATCAACCTTCACCAATAACTAGGCGACAATGAATACGAAAATCATGTGAATATTTTGCAATTATCTTAATAAATGCAGTAACTTTCTCCATCGAATTCTTTCGACTAACTAAGTTACCTGTAAAAATAACGATGAAGTAAATATTCATCACGTGCGCTATTGAAATCAAGAAAATCTACGATGGTTGCAAGAAGTGGTCAGTCAAAACAAGTAGAACCTCAACGTTTGCTGTGGTGTCATCAGCGAATGAATAATTGGAATTTGCTTCTTCCAAGAAACTATAAATGGAATAATGTACACCGCATTTCTTAGAAATGTTTTTGGTAAGCTCTTAGAGGTCATTCTCCTCTCCAACAAAAAATTCACAAATATGCCAACAACTTCGAACTACCTACCGTAAACATTCAAAAGAAAACCTTCAGTGATGTCCCATTATGGATATTAAACGAACCGCTCTACAACGTGGAACTAACCCTGTAACCAAATATATATTGCTGTGTTATATAAACCTTGAGATAAATAATCTTATAGAAAATTTAGATAACTTGAAGCTATTTTATGCTTTAATCCTGAAAAATAAGTAGTTAAAACCAAGTAACGGTTATGTTCAATTAGTGTTTGTCATCTCCGTTGATTTCGTTTGGGTTGATCTGGTGTCTAGCCTTTGAATTCTTTGTTTCGTTTTCCTTGTTCGCAGTCGTAATAATTGTGTGAAGGTATTAGAGGTATTTATCAAACTTTTTTATCAAAATTTTTCACCTGGAAAACAATAACCATATTCCTTATTTAAAAAGGAATCTTTTGACACCTCACACGGCCTATCAATTTTTTTTATAACAAAATTCATATTTATTTTATACATAAATCACCTTAAATTGAAAATATTACAATTAATGATTATCAAAATCATATTAAAATGTACTTCATACCTACAGGGTGTTAATGAATAGCAGGGACACACTTCTAGGGCTTAAAGTACACATGAAAACAAACACCTTTTGTTAATAAATGTATGGTCAAAAGAGTTTCCTTTCAGGGATGGAGCTTCTCAAAGATTCTTTAAGAAGCGCCTAAATGTAGGCAACTCAATTTACTACCTACTATTTGTTTCCATAACGACGAAATGTGAATTTGAAAAGTGGGAAAGAGAGCTTTGTCTATCCTCTATTAATTTCCGTGATGGGTAATGATGTTCTAGCGGTTCAAAAAATACTGATGACAAATGTTGTTAAACCTTCCCCGGTTGTATCTGAAATCAACCAAAATCCCAGAAAATTCTCCAGGATTCCCACTTTTTTAAAAATATCATTCAGATAAAAAAATTCAGCCAGTATTTTTTGCTCCTCGTGATTCATATCAGGTTCTCTCTAACATAATTAAACAATATTTACAGGATTTCAACAAACTGATTATATTACTGAATATTACTTTTTATTATTTTCACTAATCAATGAAATTATTTCATTTTGGATTTTGCTACCTAAGTAGTGTGGCATCCTACTGGAATCTTTTGGAATGTAGCTAATATGTTCAGCTATAGTGTTGTCGTATTGAGCAATTACATACTGTTTTCATTCGTTCATTCATTAAACAGGCCCAAACAGGGAATTACACAATTATTTGTTGGCAAAGAATCGAGTTTTTTCATTTTTAATACGATTGGTAATCACTATCTAATTAATTGTTTATCAAATTTAATTTTAATTATTTATTGAAACGGAACACCTGCCGGTCTTGAATGCTGCCGCCCTTGAATGCTGCCGCCCGGGTGTGATACACCTCCTGCTTTCTCGAGTTGGCGCACTCCTGCGGACAACGGTAAGAAACAAGCCATTATGAAAAGACTCAGAATAGGGCACACATCACTGATACTGTAACGAAGTGTCCAGTGCGCGGTGTAAATAAATTTTAAATTAAATTTTGTGACCGCGTAGTGTAACATAAAGGCGCTGGGGGCGCTGGCATTCAGGATTTGTACCCGTCTCCCACCTTGTTTCTATTATCAGTAGGTCTCCCCGCCAACATAAAATTATTAACAACATTTTAGACTGGGAATGGAAGGTATAAATGCGAACCCCAGCTCCCAAACCCATTAACTTGAGTCCGAACGAGTCGAGGAAGTACTTCAACCGAGATCCAGTCAGACACCGTTTAAATGACCTGAATATATATCTAGCCTAAATCACTTGGGTGGTTTGCCTGTGAACTTACGCTGTATATAGGACCAGTCGAAAATTTTGGTTTTAAATAGGAATTCGTATTATTTACTTAAACTTCAGAAAAGATTAGTAAAGGTATAATTCGTTTTCTCAGTGGCTTAGGGGTTGTTTCCCCTTTTCAACGGAGCTAGCGAAGTTATACGTAGGGTTTTGTAGCCTTAAGCTGTAAAAGAATCATTTTAATATCCGATTCAAACCGTCCCCAAATTTTTACGTTAAATCCCATATTTTCCTAATTTATTACAGAGATCCGAAGATTAACTAAGGGAGTGTATTAGGTAAAATACGCTTACCTAATTGCACTAATTTGTTGGCCCCAGTCGAGCGACCTGCAGGTGAACGTAACCGAAAACTTCCAGGTTATAATTCAGTAAGTTGATTTAATTCACTCCGAAACACCGAGATTTTAGACGTAGCATGCCTATAGCGAGAGAGTGCCGGCTGCTTGAATCCGCAACAATTGCCCCCACATGTACATTGCAATTACACACAGGCTGCTAATTAGTTTATTTCAGGAACACCGGATGTGAAAAACTAACCTAGTCAATTTCCATGTGCTGTTGTAAAAATTTTGTATTTCTCTAGATCTGGTGTGCATGCAATTTGGGTTGCATGCCACGCGGGGCTCATAAATTCCGTTATTTAATTATTCCTGTATTAAGTACTTTCGACCTGTTAATATTTATATTATTTTCATCGTGTTGTATAGGTAAAAAAGGTATTAAGTTTGGTAAGAAAACTATGTTAAACTTGAAGATTCATTTTGTTTAATTGTAAATAATCCATATTAATCATTCTCTATTAATTAACTAATGCAAATATAAATAATAAATTGTTTAACCCAATACCTTTGCATAGTTTCTTTAGTCTTAAACACGAACACTGGACATGAGCTATCCAGAGCATTCCAACCCCTGAAGCAAAAGGGTTGGACGGTTACAATACACAAACACATACTCTAAAAAGTAAAACCCAGAAATCTGAGGAACATGTAATAAAAAAATAAACTGTAGATTACATTATCGTAGAATGCCCAGAATGTGCAATACGGAAGCAACACTGATCCCAGGCACGTTGAAGGAAACCCTCAGCGACAATATGGAATCAACCACAAACGTACTGCTATTCACACGAATATAATGATTAAAATGTACATATACTACGTAATACCAGGGTGTTTATGACCACTGTAGTAATAAATAATAAATAATAAGACATTTCTCTGGCAACGAGATTCTCCATGTGACTGCAACAGGACGGGTTACCCAACGCATTTTTCAGTTGTTCCTCCACGCTCAGTAGAACAACACCCTTACTCAGAAAATGGATAAGCAGGGAAGGTCCTGTGGCATGGCCACCCCGTTCCCCCGATTTAACTCCGATACATTTTTTTCTTTTGGGAACTATTGAAATATCTCTTTCGCCAACGATGCGTCACCGCAAGGATGGACTTGATACAAAGAATTCAAGATGCTTGCAGTTCCTTCTTCCCTGAAAAACTTCTCGGAGCAACAATAGTACCGCAAAAAGAGCACGGAACATGTGTAATCATGAAAACATTAACAAGTAAATAAGTGTTCAGTCCTCTTTCTTTTATTTTTAATTATTTTTCCAACCGTAAGAAGTATCAAAACATTTTCAAATAAAGGTTTTTTTTACATAACTTCTATTTCAAATATGAATGTAGCTGTTTTTCCTGCTTTCACCGGAAAATTTTAGCAATGTCAATAAATTCAATAAATTAGAAGTAGATCTGTATAGTAATATGAATAATTTATTTTAATGTAATACTGCTTGAGGCATTAATTAAGATATAAATATTACAATCTAATTTCGGCTTAGATCGCGTCGTCATTTGGGAACTACACTCAGCATTATCAGGTAAGGACCAACTTGTAGCTTGTGTGTCTTTACAAGCATTTGCTCTAGAAGTTTGAGTAATATTTGTTCGTAGGCCCTGTCTGCCTAATCAGGGCCATGTGCTTAGATTATTCAAACCTTGGGGCGGACAAGGATTTGATCTTGATGTATTTTGTTTGCCAGGACAATAATACTACATACAATACATACAAACTAATGTTTCGCAAGACATTGCAGCTTGCATCTTCAGAGTGAATAGAACACTGAACTCAAATCCGGGAAGCGGAGGTATTTAAACCTCTTTGAGCCAGTCGGGCAGAACGACGGAGTTCTGGTTGGCTGTCAGCGTTGGGCAAAGACGGACACGGTGGAGCGTGATCGTGTGATCGATGATGCTTAGGAGTCCTTAGAGGATAAACTACTGGATTCCAAGTTTTACTGAGTCTAAAACAATCCTTCCTGTTTATGTTGTTAGGTTGTTTTTCAATTTCAATTGCTTCACGTATAATACGAGAGAAGTAGTGAGGCACTCTGGCGAGTACCGAGCATTGTCAAAGTCCATCTTATGCCCAGTTAAACCAGTATGTTCAGCCACCGCAGATTTTATGATGCGTTTATGTTTGCAATCGCCTTTGTGGTCTCGCAATTTTAACTCAATGGAACGACCAGTTTGTCCGATGTAGCTTGAGCCACAGGAGCAAGGGATATTGTAGATCCCGGCAGATTTTAAATTTGATATATGATCCTTTACGGATCTGAAACCGTTTCCCAAAGTGTCATTAGTCCTAAAGACTGTCTTTATGCTGCAGCTTCTAAGAACATGCCCAATCTTATCAGTAGTGCCTTTACTGTAAGGTAGAAAAGCTAAGCCTTCCGGAGGTGCCAGTTCCTTCTTGGCCTTGGGCTGTTCCGCATTGCGGATTGCCAGAGAAATCGCGAAAGTCTCAAAGAATATGTTAATTAAGCTAATTATTAGGTACTAAATTGTAACAGGAATTATGGATTTGTAGGCACAGATAACCCTTACTTGAAGGTACGGTAAGGCTTACGTCAGTTTGTAGTTATTTTAACTTGTCTTTACCTGACCTGCATGAAATCACCACCAAAACGAATCACACTTCCATATTTCATAACAACCTATAGTTTAACTGCGACATACTTAAAAGTCACTGCAAATTATAGATATGAAAATAAACTGGTAGAAGAGTGAGATTGAGAAAGATCTCAAGCGATGACTATAACTTCAAACCTCAAAGACCTGTTGAAAATATTTTGGCCCCAGTAGTGCACCTCATTAAATTGTTAAGTTCTTATATTTACCACTAAACCATCGTCACAAGTAATTCTTAATAAAATTATGCTGCACGTTACATTTTATTATTTTCTAAAAATACCGTACATATATCCTAACAACAAAACGAAATGGAAAGATCAAAGAACATTCCTGAATGTGGAGCAGAATATTATACACTATTTAGAATATTGATTTTGGTTTGAAATAATTAAAATCAATTAGATTAAAACGAAAATGTAACTATTTAAGATAACACATTTTTTTAAGTTTTACTTCTATTTCACAATATTAGAAATAATTTAAAATATACATTGTTGTTTAAAACTGGAAACGATACAGAATTATAAATAGTTATTGCTATAAAAATTCTATTTTGATCAAGTTTGAAATCAAGGAAGAAATCAGATTCAATGAAAAAACGATAATTTTAAAATTTAATTACAGTTAGATATACTAAATGAAAATTATACAATTAAATGTAACACAATTGTTAGCAAATTTGATTTTGACTTCACAATATTAGAAACAACTTGAAATATTTGTTTTGTCTTTAAGCTCGAAATATCACAGCATTTCCTCTTTTACGCGAGTTTTGTGTTGGTGGTTAGTTTAAAAAATCTATTTTCGAGACTCGGTTGATTATTCATCGTCCCGAAGTTCGAAATAGCCGCAGAAATTTAATTCAGAATTTCAGGCTCTTAAAATACGAGCTAAAATTTGATGGTTATGATGTATACTCATCGCTGTTTATAATTTCGCGTAAAATAATAAACTTTTGGTGTAATTCAGTAGCCCAAGAATTTTAACGGCCATTACCTATTAACAGCAATGCCCGTTTAAATACCATAAATTTTAATTGTTAAAGTGTGTTGGAAACATCTTTTCGATGTCGATATCGGCTATTTGTCTTCGTTATTTTAAATGAATATGTTTATTCTAAAAGCAGCATAAACTAGAGCGCATTTGGCAAAGGTGGCTTTATGTACATTCGTTAAACTTCTGTCATAATTCGAATGTTTATTATTAAAATCCTACTTGACTAACAAGTGATTCACAAACTTACTACTCATAACATTCCTGAACCGTTCGTTTCTACATTTTGCCAAAATTATATACTTCTTGGCACGGAACCCAGTCGAAAGTGATATTTATACAACACAATTATTTCATCTTTGGCTGCAGGAACGACAGGAAATGGAGAAAAGTTGTCCTAAGATAACAAAATTGCACTTCAGTGCCAAGTTAATTAGGAAAGGTTGTTTCCTCGTTTCACCGCATCAGCCAATTTATTACCGCTCTTCGTACACCGAATCTATTTTTCTGATTTGCGTTACAGGGGCCTTCAAATTTAACCGTCTCGAAGTGGTCTAAGACGAGGGAGTGTTGTCCAGCGCTGCATTAATCCTCTGCTTGTAAATTCGCACCGAATTATAAATAAAATCGCATAGTTCCACAAATATGACTCGTGACTAAGACCGAGTCTTAAACTGTTCAAGTTGGCAGCGTCGGTGTTCTAATAACCTCGGAGATATGTGAACTTAAGTCTTGTGGGATGGACGCAGGTACCTTAAGCTGCGGGAAAACAAGGGGTCTGGTGTCCTGTTTAGAAAACTCTGCCAAAACGTTGTTTCCAAAGTCAGAAGACAAATTGGGGCGGTATTGCGTGAAGGTTAGGCAAACTTTAGCTAAACTGCCTCAACTAGCCATGAAGATGGAAGTTCAACAATAAGTTTCGTTTCGTCATTTTACAGAAACGATAGTATTCAGAAAAATATAGTAACCATGCTTTTTCATTTTCGCTGATTGTTTACAATTTATTGTAGAAAAGTCGGAAGGTTAAAATATTTTTATATTACTGAATTAGCACACTTATGAGAAATACCAAACTATATCATCAGAGTTCCTTAAGGGCAAATGGACGAAGTCTCTAAAAATTACGCACGCAAAGTACACACACACACATCCTCACATTATTGTGGAAACAGGAAATTAAATAACATCTTCTAAAAACATAGACATAGATATTACATAAAGAAGGTTCGCTTAAAGCTTATATGATAAACACTCTATAAGGGTACTCGACGCATGTACGTATGTCAACCCTGTCCGAACATCAATTACATATTTCCGGTTTAGAAAACTCAACTTCAAGCGTGATTTAAAAAAACTCAATTTCAAGCCCGGTTTAAATACCAACTGAATATTCAGTTAATCATATCTCCCTCAATGTAGTATTAAAGTTAAATTTGGTTATAATCAATGTTAAGTTTATAAATTTAATATTGGATAGAGACTGTATATATGTTAGTGATTCAAATAAATAAATGTAAGGTGTTCATTGTGTCCCTAAAATCATGTGTTACATGATTCGTGCTAGCCAGTTTGGTACGGTTGTCATAGAGAAATAGGTAGATGATTCTCGTCCCGTTTTGGCTTCTTAAGGGGAGCAGAATTGTGACCAGAACGCTAAGCCCCAAAATCCTGTGAAATGTACGTTCTAAGCAATTCAACGTGTGCCACAGAAACAGGGGTGTGTGGATTTCCTCCCCATTGGCTCTTTAGGGGGCACATAATTGTGAAACAGGGCCCTAAACCCCAAAATCCTGTGAAATGTACGTTCTAAGCAATTCAACATGTGCCGCAGAAACAGGGGTGTGTGGATTTTTTCCCCATTGGCCCTTTAGGGGGAACATAATTGTGAAACAGGGCCCTAGACCCCAAAATTCAGTGAAATGTACGTTCTAAGTAATTCAACGTGTGCCACAGAAACAGGGGTGTGTGGATTTCCTCCCCATTGGCTCTTTAGGGGGCACATAATTGTGAAACAGGGCCCTAGACCCCAAAATCTTGTGAAATGTACGTTCAAGCAATTCAACGTGTGCCACAGAAATATGGATGTGTGGATTTCCTCCCCATTGGCTCTTTAGGGGGCACATAATTGTGAAACAAGGCCCTAGACCCCAAAATCCTGTGAAATGTACGTTCTAAGCAATTCAACGTGTGCCACAGAAACATAGGTGTATGGATTGCCTCCCCATTGGCTCTTTAGGAGGCACAGAATTTCCAATCGGTGCCCTAGACCTCAAAATTCTGTGACATAAACGTTCTAAGCAATTCAACGTGTGTTACTAACACATAGGTAGATGGATCTACCCCCCTTTGGCTCTCAGGGGCACATAATTACGAACCGGAGCCCTAGGCCCCTAAATCTTGTGACATGTACGTTTTTGAGAAGTCAACGTGTGCCCCAGGTTTAGTGGGCACAGAATTGTGAACAAGGGTTCTAGGCTCCGAAAATTTACGTTCTAGGCAATTCAACGTGTGCCACAGAGACATAGGTGGATGGTTGTCCTTTCCTATTGGCCGTTTAGGGGGCACAGAATTTACAACCGGGGCCTTACAACCCGAAATCCTGTAACATATGCGTTCGAGGCAATTCAACTTGTGTCGTAGACACATAGGTAGATGGAGCTCTTTCCCTTTTAGCTCTTTAGGGGGCGCAGAATTGCAAACCGGGGCCCTAGGCCCTACATCTTGTGACATGTAAGTTCTTGACAAGTCAACGTGTGCCTCAGGGACATAAGTGGATGGATATCCTCCACTATTGACTTTTTAGGAGGCACAACACTGCGAACCGGGTCCCTAGGCCCCAAGCTCATGTGACATGTACGTTCTTGGCAATTGAACTTGTACCACATAGACATAGGTGAATGAATCTCCTCCCCATTGGCTCCTTAGAGCGCACAGAATTGTGAACCACGGTCCTACGCCTCAAAATGCGGTGAAATGTACGTTGTAGGCAGTTCAGCGTATGTCACAGAGGCATAGGTGGATGGCTGTCCTCGCCTATTGGCCTTTTAGGGGGCGCTATACCCCGAAATCCTGTGACATATGCGTTCGAGGCAATCCAATTTGTGTCACAGACACATAGGTAGATGGAGCTCTTTCCCTTTTGGCTCTCAGGGGGCACATAATTGTGAACCGGGGCCTAGGCCCCTAAATCTTGTGACATGTGTGTTTTTGATAAGTCAACGTGTGCCCCAGGGAAATAGGTGAATGGATTTCCTCCTCTATAGAATTTTTAGGGAGCACAACACTGCGGACCGGGGCTCTAAGCCCCAAAATCATGTGTCATGTGTCTTGGCAATTGAACGTGTGCCACAGAGACATAGGTGAATGGATCTCCTCCCCATTGGCTCTTTAGAGGGCACAGAATTGTGAATCAGGGTCCTAGACCCCACAATGCTGTGAAATGTACGTCCTAGGCAGTTCAGCGTATGTCACAGAGACATAGATGGATGGCTGTCCTCTCCTCTTTTGGCTCTCAGAGGGCACATAATTGTGAACCGGGGCCTAGGCCCCCAAACATTGTGACATGTATGTTCTTGATAAGTCAACGTGTGCCCTAGGGACATAGCTGGATGGATCAACTCTCCTATTGGCCCTGTAGGGGCCACAGAACTGCAAACCGCAGCCTTAGGCCCCATAATCTTGTGACACGTACGTTCTTGATAAGTCAGTGTGTGCTCCAGAGGCATAGGTGGATGGATCTGCTCTCCTATTGGCTCTATAAGGGGCACATAACTGCGAACCGGAGCCCTAGGTCCCAAAATCATGTGACATGTACGTTCTTGACTAGTCAACGTGTGCCCCAGGGACATAGGTGGATGGATATCCTCCTCTATTGACTCTTTAGGGAGCGCAACACTGTGCACCGGAGTCCTAGGCCCAAACTCATGTGACATTTAAGTTCTTGGCAATTCTATGTGTGTCACAGAGACATAGGTGAATGGATCTCCTCCCCATTAGAGGGCACAGAATTGTGAACCAGGGTCCTAGACCCCAAAATCCTTTAAAATTTACGTTCTAGGCAATGTAGCGTACGTCACAGAGATGAAGGTGGATGGCTGTCCTCTCCTATCAGCCTTTAAGGGGGACAGAATTTTCAACCGGGACGCTATACCCGGAATCCTGTGACGTATGCGTTCGAAACAATTCAACTTGTGTCTCAGACACATAGGTAGATGGCGCTTTTTCCCTTTTGGCTCTTAGGGAGCACATAATTGTGTGCACATGTACGTTCTTGGCAACATGTGCTCCAAGGACATAGGTGTGTGGATATTCTCCCCTATTGGCTTCATATGGGGCATAGAATTTCAAACCGCGTCCCTAGGCCTCAAAATCCTGTGACAGTTAAACGTGTGTCACAGATGGTTAGTATTGACAATTTCGGGGGTGCATCAGTGCAACTAATTTTTAGATGTTCAAGTGGTATTAAAACAGAGGTTATTATCTAAAGGACAATAATGTAGAAGTCAACAATCATCAGAGCGGACCAATCAAAGAATTAATAATTTCAGCCCAATTACTAAGAAACTGCTAATTTAACCGAGTGTAGGGAAATGCCCCACCGGTGAGTTACACTACAATACTTAATAGCAGCAACAGATTGGTGAGTCGTTTCTTTATTTAATGTTTCCCTCGTCTATCATTGGTTTCTGCGAAACAATCTTGTTTATTAGTAGAATAAAAACTTTCAACAAAAAACGCTCCTAATATAAATATTAATAAACTTTGTTAACTAAATTCCATGTTCTCAAGAAAAAAGTCTCCACTATTGAAGGAGCTTATTGATAACCTCCAGGGCGATGAATTAGTGAAATAATCACTCCGGAGCAAGTGGTGATAAGTTAGAATGTCGCTCATTCAAGAATATTTGCACCGCACCTATTCAGATTAATATGGAAAGAATTAATACGAAATACCACATTTGGGACTCATCTAAACATTGCAATTCATTAATTATAATTTATGTTTTCTAATAAACATAATTTGCATACATTTTGTAACGTTAATCGGAAATAATTAATCTTCAAGGCATATTGAAATATAGACATCAATATCGAATAACTAAAATTGTTTAGTGCGACAAAAATTCTTTTTCTGTTATTCGTTCTTCTGGATTCGAATGAATTATTTTTCATTTTGATTAGAAAAAGCGTTTAATTAAAAAAATTTCTTCAAAATGGTAATTCCTTAAATATTCTGTCTAGTAAATCAATATCTTGTCAAAGTTGTGTTGCTTTAGCAGTTCAAGCAGAAAATTACGTAAATAAAATTTAGTTAACTAATGGAAATCTTGTTTACATAATGCCTTCCAGTCGAATATTGGCATAATTAAATAATAATCACTTAAGACTACGTTAGTATAAGAGGTTGGTATCGACAGAACAACAGTTTATTAAACAGTAAATGGAAGCTAAAACTAGCTTCATGGACACAATAAGTCGCCATCGTTATAATGATATATTATATAATGTCTGTAATTGTTCCAGGATGTTCAGGTTCCCGTCCAATGAGGGTCGTAGCGAATTTGACGCATTGTGGGGATGCTTTAGTGGTTGATAAGCTAGCCACGTGCAATATTTTACCATGGTTCTGTTATTGTATTCAGTTGTACCATGAGAGCAATAAAAACTCAAGTCAAAGACACCCTTGGAATTTTAAAATCGTGCTTTATATTAATCTGCAATTATAAAAATGTAAAC
Organism: Limonius californicus; assembly: GCA_014611495.1. NCBI lineage: Eukaryota > Metazoa > Arthropoda > Insecta > Coleoptera > Elateridae > Limonius > Limonius californicus. Next base: position 21,712 of record JABXWE010036235.1, read on the forward strand.
ATTGTAAATATTTTTAACTGTCATACATTAATAATTGACGGTTTACACATCAAATTTTATTAGTTTATTTATTAGATTATTTAATAGATATTTAAAATTAACACTTTGTTTTGCCAGTGGTTTTACTTAGCTATATTCAACGTTACATGGCCGTCTCAAGTGTTCTTTGGTTCCTGTGGTCGAAGTAGTAATGTTATGCAGTTATGGCTTACGTAAATAAACGATTTTTTTTAAATCAAATTGTTGCATACACATTTACAGAACAAGGTAAATAAAGAAAACATTGACTATTGTTTTCTCAACATAAATGCAGTCTTCTCTTAAGATTTCACCACAGCATCAGAGGTAAATTCAACTAACTTTTATGAAATAGCATTTTGTAAATCTTCTAAATTATGTGGTGGAACATATTGTTTTCTTAGAAAAGGGAACAGAAAGAAGTCTGAAACTGTAAGATCGGGTGACGTTGGTGGAAACAAATGTCTACTAATTATCCAATCATCTTAAAATTGCTGTGAAATTGTATGACACGATTAGCAGTATGTGTTGTCGCATTGTCCTGCTGGAAGTAACAATTTCTAATTTCATCATAATGAAGTTAATTGAAAAAAGGGGTTAAGATATTTTGAAGATAATAATCGGTACTTATATTTTCTGACAAAAATTTCTAAATTATTCGTCTTCGTGAAACTAAAACCGATCTTTTGTGAATGTAACGGGGTTTTCAAATACATATGTGGATTATCTGTTGCCCGCATTCTCATATTTTGGCTGTTAAGGCACCCATTAAGGTGAAACCAGGCTTCATCACTAAACCAAGTAAGATCCAATATGTCATCATTACTTGTGTTGTTTAAGTCACAATAGTTTGTTCTAGGCTGGGAATCACGCGGTATAAGTTTTTTTATTTATTACTGCATATTTACAATCTACTCTTGAGTTGAGTAATAAGTAAATGGTAAGATGTTACATGTCATGTGGGGGACATAGCCAGCGCTATTCTCCCGGATATGGTATGTTATGGCTGTGGAGGCTGGTGGGTGAGATCCTGTGGCCAATATCTCTGGAGTATGCGGGCAATTGCGGGTGGGTTAGACAACTGTTCGATGAGGACATTTTTGTGCCCTGCGAGCTGGTAATGGTAGGTAGTGGCGAGTCTCTGAATTTCGTGTGCAACAGTTGGGATGTTCAGATCTGTGTGGAGGGTATCGTTCCGAATGTCCCAGGGTGCGTTGGTGATCAAGCGGAGGGTCTTAGATTGGAACCGCTATATTATTTTGGTATGAGAGGCCTTTGTGCAGTCCCAAAGTTGTATCCCATAGGTCCATATGGGCTTTATTATGACCTTATATAGAAGAAGTTTGTTTGTGAAGGAGAGTTCAGAGCGAGGCCCCAGTAACCAGTACATTTTCTTGAGTTTTAGGTCGAGTTCTTTTCTTTTGGCTTTAATATGAGTGCGCCAGGTGAGTTTTGCGTCGAGATGCAGTCCTAGGTATTTTACTTCTGTCTTAGGTGTGAGGGGGATGTCGTTGAATTTGGCCTGTGGGCAGATTGCTGGTCTGGTGGTAAAAGTTATTTGAGTAGATTTTTCACTATTAACGGATACCCTCCATAGATTGGTCCAATCCTGGAGTAGGTCCAGATCGTGCTGAAGGCGATCGGCTGCATACTGCGGTGATTCACTAGTTGCTAGGATAGCCGTGTCATCAGCAAATGTGGCAATCACTGTGTCGTTTGTGGTTGGCAGGTCGGAAGTGTAGATTAAGTAAGGAGTGGCCCCAGTACGCTGCCTTGCGGGACTCCTGATGTAATGCGATGGTAGTCAGAGACCGTGTTGTTAATTTTGACTTGGAAAATCCGGTCCGCAAGGTGCGGTAAAAGTTAAAGAACCAGTTGAGTGCTCAAATCTTTTTTTTTAATTGTCCGACAGGTAACGTGTGACAAATCAATTTCTTTGCTTAGTTTTCCGATCGGCTTAAAAGGAGTTGTTTTCTTGATATTCCTAACATTATTAATAACTTCTGCAGTTTTTTTCACAGATATTCCTGATCCATTTTTCCTTTCGGCGCTTACACTTTCTCTAACATTATTCGCAATCATCTTGGCAGTTTAATAGAAATTCTGATAAGTAGCAGCCTCATTCGGATAACGCTGTTGAAATCCCGAAATTTACCATCAAATTTGCGATGCTTATGGTCCAAGCACCATACCTGAAGTATAAGTCAGGCACTCGTGTAGGGATTTCAAAGATATCCGAATAAACGTGCATGATGAAGAACGAAGTGGGAGACCTTCAGTCAACAATCAATGCAGTGGAAACATGCGAGTTCCTCCAAAGCAAAAAGCCAATTAATTTTCGTCAGATGCGGTAACTTTCTATGACGAAAGTATACAAACACTTGCACCACGATATGATCAGTGTTTAAATTCGGAAGGTGGCTATGTAGAGATATTGTAGTTTAGTAGCGTATTTAAGATTTAAGTATAATATTTTTTTTAATTTATTATTTTGTTTTACTGCCTTTCATTTCTGAATAAGCCTCATATACTAGTGGTATATAGTGTGTTTCCATGATAAATAAACCTAAAATTCGCATTGGATTTTTTATCAAATTTATATGCCTACATTTTGAAGTTCGCCATTCTCACACTATCTATTCTACATGACTGACTATTACAAATTCTACTGTGTAAGAGCTTTTTGGATTTTGGATGAGATCTCTTTGAATAAAAAGGCTTTAAAGCCTTATATTCCAAAAATAGTAGCAGCATAATTTTTGAGAGCCGAGAATTTGAGAAAAATAGTACCACTATGTTTACATTTGCTTAGTAGTAATATTTACTGAGGAACTGATGTCCTTGAAGGGTTATAAATAGAAAAATATTAATGTTTCAACTATAAAAAATGAAGTTACTCAAAGTCAAAACGTATTTATCTTTTCGGATAATTTCAAAAAGGGTTGAATCGATTGTTACAGATATATTTTTATATTTTCGCCTTGCGCTAATATTTTTAGTATGAATCGGCATATCCAAAATAGTTGCAAGAAACTAAGTTATTACATCAATATTTAACAAAGCAGTAGATAGAGTTGGACAGTTTGACGACCACCCCCCACTCCTGACCTTGATTTCAAGGTCAAGGCCATTGTTTCCCCTCACTCGACCTTCG
>JABXWE010036237.1:0-11773 GCA_014611495.1 Limonius californicus
CGGTCAGTTATTGTTATATTACAATTAAAAATCTATTTTACGAATGTGGATTGTTGTATGTTAAAAAAGTAATATAAACCTAAGACCGGAAAATAAATACTTTCTCATCAACACGCCTAACAAAAAAAAAAAGAAATAAAAAAAAACATTTTTTTGATGCGGCCCGAACCTACAACCTGCACCTCTACGAGCATACTAAGCATTTTTATAATTATTAATATCGTGGCGATAATGAACTGGAGCTTGATTTGTCTTGCACCCTAATAGTGTTTAATGAAAAACCAAAGTGCTGCATAAGTGCCTCAATATCGGGGATACATGTCTTGAAACGTTTAGGTGAAATATAACGCTCTCTTTATTCAGCATGTTTCGTCCACAATTCGACATGTGCCTCCCCTAGTTCCTTCCATTTGGTTCTATTCTGTGCCGTTGTTATCCATCTCCTACTAGCTATTTTCTGAATATCGTCGTACCATCTAGTTATTGGAGGCCCTACGCTTTTTTCCAGTCCTCGGTCTCTAATTCATTTTATTTTTTTTGTCCATATTTCACCATGCAATCTAACAACGCGACCCGCCATCGCCGTTTGTACTTGATACCACATCCGCCTCATCCTTCACCGTTGTTTTCTATCGGATCCCATATGATTGGTTTTTATCCTGCAAGGTAATGTTTAGTGTAGCCCTTTCCATGTGACGCTCTGTAACCTGTAATTTATGAATAGTTTTCTCGGTGAATGCCCATGTCTGTACTCAATATGTCGGCACTCCGGTATATCGCATTGGTCTAGATTCTAGAAGTTTTACTTGCAAGGCGATTGTAATGTTTTTATTTTTATTTCTTAATATGTGACTTAATTTACCAAACGCCGTTCATGTCATTCTAATTCGGCTTTGCTAATTAGCCTCTTGTTCTTCCTTCTCAACTTTTATTGTTTGTCCCAAGTCGACTTCCTCTATTTTTTCGCCTTCAAATGTTATGTTGTCGATCTATCGCACGTTGTTATACTTTCGTCTCTTTATTTGTGCTCGATTATTCTTCATTTTTGTAATGGTCTTTCTTATTTCCTCTGTCTATCTCAGGGATGTCTTTTGATCCTACGTTAATTATAGTTTTAACTTTTTCCTTTCAATTTGTGGTTTTTTTACTTTTGAGCTACAGAGCGTTGCATAGAACTCTTCGGTTGTGTTCAGTATTTTTTGTCGGTCTGCTGACGTAATACATATTTTCTTCTGTAACTAATTGATTATTTTTATATCATTTTCTAATCGCTTTTTTTAGTATCTTTGATATTTGTTTTCCGGAATTATCATATTGTCCTTGTATTTCAATATCATGCCTCACTCCCTTTCTTATTGTTTTATTTAATTCTGTGTATTCGATCGTAACTCTCTTTTCTTCTCTTAAAATTCATTTCTTTTTCTTATGTTAATGATTTCATTACTTACAGTGAAATTTGTTGTTATTATTCGAATGTTTGTTATTGTAAAATCCCACTAATTTATGAATATTCAAGTCCACATTTTTTAATAGGATGCTGAGTCTTTCCTTTTCCCAATAGTAAATTATTGTTGACTGTCCAATAATAAAGATTTTGTTTGTTAAGTATTCCCTCGTACGAAAAATTAAGCCCGTTGGTAAACTAAATCTTACTGAAAAAATGCTGGTCAAGTTGGAATGTGAAGAACGCATGGACAGATTTTCAAGCAATATGATGTCGTAGGTAGAGCAGAATCATCATTTATCAACTGAAAAATATTCTTATCTCGTTGTCCTGCATTATGTTTTGGATTTCCTCCATAATCTAATCGTTTTCTTGTACCTTCTTGTACTCCAAGCTTCGATTAAAACGTCAGCAAAAAGTATCGATATGATACAGTTCTATATGACACGCTAGGTCACACGATATAGACCAAGCCCTTGTCTAAATACCGTTGTTTTGAAGGTCTACCTATGGTATATTTTTAAAATTATTGTCGGAATAAAAAGGAATAAAATTTGAATTAGTACTGGTAATACATAGGGTGCATTACAAGACTGACTAATCTGTTATGATAGAGGGCGGTGACAACTTTTGACAGTTAAAAGGTCGCTTTCTGCATACACTATTTGGAAATGTAACAATTTTTCGATGGTACACTGGTGATGATTGACAAACAATAATAAAATTATAAAATCAGTGGCCTTTCAGGATGTGACTGACAGAAACTTTCATTTTATGATAAAATAGCACTAAAATTGTCTCCGTTACGCACGGTGTGAAATCCGCCGTTTTTAACTATGCTAGGAATGCCAAAAAAACAATAATGTTTACATTTTTTATAGATCCCAAAGACAAATTATTTATAGGACAATGATGTGACCAAACCGGACAATATGAAATGCAGTATAATTTGTCAGGTGCTGCTACTTGAACGTTCTAGTTCTTCTTAAATGTTCTGCGGAGAAAATTAGAAGTGTTTGATATATTAATACATGTTTTCGTTAGTTGTATACATGATTATCGCTTTTGCTAATATATTTGGGAATACTTAACGTATAAAAGCCGCCAATTGAGCTCCTGGATCATAAGGCTTTCGTGCAGCTAGACGTACAACAAAGTTGTAACATAACCTCAAATGCTACTAAAGTGACTCAAAATATGCCAAATATAGCTTTTGTATTGTCATCTACGTTATTAAATGACCTCTCCACATGCGGTTTCTTAAACTAGTAGACAACATATCCAAGATTAAAATAGATGTTAAAATTATCTAAAAGATTGTAGGAACTAACGATGTGCAAAAAATAATGCAGAAATTCTGTAAAATCAACCTACGTGTATGATTCTTTTAATGAAATTTTTTCACCTTATGAGAAACTACCATCCTTTAAGAACGTAATACATACTGCGTTATCGAGATTCCTCTAATTTCCCTACAATCAGAACAATGCCAAGACTATGTTTCCAATTTATTTTGATCGTATATTATACGTATTGTCTTTTACGTTGGCTGCAATTGGCTTTTCAGCATTCACTTAGATTGCCGTAAAACCTGGGACGGAGAGATAAACGAAATAATGGATTTTCCATTAAAATTTACATTTTATTTTTGATTGTCAGTTCGGTTTAGGATCTCCCTAAACGAAGACCACGCGCGCTAATCTACTCGTCAGTTATATCCGCTATACCGGTTCTTCTCTCTCCATTCTACTTATTGTTTAAAGAATGCTGAACAGAGTGAGAAGATTAGATAGAATTAAAAACCAAACCATTTCCCTTTGTACAGATGTGACGACAGCTACACAAATCTTATGAATATTTGATAAGACCTATACTTATATGTAAAACAATGTATTCGTATTAAAAGTTACTTGACAAAGAAAGTTTGTTGTTCCCTTTCTAAGTTTTGTAAACATAACATAGAATCCTCCATATCGTAGGTATGCCTCTCAGGCATCCGAGTTGGCTAATGATATTGTCGTTGCCTGATGAGCGTGTACGATCGCGAAATGCAGTTACCTGCGTGCTTAGAAAATTCGACTTGATACGGGAATCCCTGCATAAAAACATTCAAAAGTGATAACAGCAGTACGTATACTTGTAAAGTAGCAGTAGTAAGCGCAAGGTCGTAGTAAATGTTTTCTGAGCAGGTAATGGACTGCTTGCTATTACGTTTTTTTCTAAGAAGTGACATCCCCTTACTGCAGTCCCTTCATGCACTCTCGTTAACCGACGACAATACCAATAAAACTGTATTTATTACCAAGTGAATAACGTCAAATGTAATGGCTGCAAATATTGAAGATTGAATATAATTCTTTTTCTGTAATTTTATGACAACTACATCAAGTATATTTTGATGGGCACGGAAAATTCGTCGTTCATGAAAAGTTAACTAAATCTCACAATACAATAATCACAATAATCAGAAAACAACGGGATGAAATTCACCATCACTTAAATTAAGAACTATGCAATGAATAAAGTATAAATCACAATAAAAACAAACTAATAACAATAACAAATACCAACAGCGATAGCTGTCAAACTGCAACTAGCGGCAAGTTAACATACAGTAATGCCAACTTTTAGTAGTGTTTCAACTTCTCTTAATTTATAATTTTGTTCACAAAACTCGTGTACGCTCAAATTACCTTCTAGTTAGTAGAATATCTTTTTAAAGTTTGTTTATCTTGAAATATTGGTCTAGAGTTTGGTAGCAAAGACGTTTAGAATCTGTAGCATCCATGGTTTTTTAATTATGACATCGCAATGTACACTTGTCAGTATAGTGATTTGTTGTAATTCTTTTTATTTTCATGAAAAAATGTATTACTTTTAAAATAAAACTTTAAAAGGCGTTTCTTATTTTTTTCATACTCCTTAAGCCAATGCCTCTACGAATGTAAAATTACAAACAATATATTTCTATAAATAAACAAACAAACAAACAAACAAATAAGTTAACAAACAGGAAACCAATTCAATTGCCGAAGATACATATCATACAGTAGAGTAAATAAGGCGTAGCATTATGCAAATTGGTTTTTATTGTAATATTTTGATTTTGCAAGAAAAACTCTTATACTAAAGGGAAGCATAAAGATAATAATTATTACTTTTACATATTTTATACCTTTCAGGTATTCATGATTTGTATAAATTAATTATTAAAGAGATAACCTAATATTGCAATGTTAACATTTACTGAAAATAATACACATCATGCATCATTTCTTCTTTATAGAATTGTAGCATCCACATGCCATACACTGCACCATTTTAATTACACATTTGCTACACAGTTATAAAGTTAAACTTAAAATAAGGGAAAATACGAGGGCAGCCTTTTAAGTTTTTAAAAAACTAGAAAAGAAAATTTTTTGGAACAAACTGTTTTATTCCTTTTCAAAATATTCGCCTTAAGATTTATACACTTTTGCATGCGTTCAAACCAATTCTCGAAACATTTTTTCCACTCAAATAGCAGCATCTCAAAAGCATGGTTTTTGAAGGCTTCAACACCTTCTTGAGGTGATGAAAATCGCTGTCCACGTATTTTTTGTTTGACATTCTGGAACACTTATAAGTCGTAAGGCGATAAATCAGGTGAATACGGGCAATGAGACATTAATTCCATGCTTTTCGCCTTTAATTAATCAATTGTTTGACGTGCTGTGTGAGAGCTGGCATTGTCATGATGAGAATGATGCGACGTTTTCGGTTGTTTTTCCTAATTTCGTGGATGACTTCTGGCAAACAAATTGTTGTATACCATTGTTCTTCGATCCTCTAAAGCAGGGGTCTCCAAACTGTTTAGCCTAAGGGCACACTGACTCCTCCACTAAGTCCCAAGGGCCAAGACTTCGCTCCGTTCGCAATTTTGGTTGGTAGTTACGGGCAAGTGTCAAGGAGATTTCATTGCGGTGGAGATAGGCGATTAGCGTGCTGTGCGTTACTTATTGTTACGACTACTTACGACCATGGTATATGTATAGTAGTTACATCTTGCGGAGAGTAGAGAAGTTAAGTGCAGGACGTGGCAAAGCTACAGTAGTACAGCGCCATCTTGTGGGGAGCGACGGAATTACGCAAAAACGTCAATTATGCTTGGTTAGTCGAAGTATACAACGCCATCTTGTAGCGAGTAACAGAGCTAGAGCATGTTCTGGAAAAGTTCTTCTGCGTGATCGCTTGTCTGGAAGATACCAGTACTTTTTGAGAGTTTTCGAATATGTTCTACGCACCGAGGACGCGTGGTACAAATACGGGAGACAACCGAGAGTTGGACAGTTCCAAAGTTTGAATTCGCAGCTACAAGTGCGATCTAAAAAGCGAAACATAGTGCGACTAGTGTGTTTTGTGACTATAGTTTCTTAGTGAAAATACAGTGTGTAGAATTAAATTTAATTAAATTAAAAGTGTCTTAAAGATCAATCCAGTGCATTTTGTTTACATCAGAACAACTGCTCTTAATAGTATTAATTGGCATTATTTTGATTTGGAGTTACGTCCCTTTTGTGTGGATTTGTATAAATATGGGAAAGAAACGAAAGATAGATAGTGAGTGCAGAACATTTAAAGAGCAATGGGGATATCAATATTTCGTGATTGAGTCAAGTAATAAGGCAGTGTATATAATTTGCAATAAAACAATATCAGTCCTCAAAGAATACAATATAAAACGTCATTATGAGACTAAACATTCTCAGAATTACTCCAAATTTACAAGAAGCCTACGGTTAGACAAATATGAATCTTTGAAACGCGGGTTGAAATCTCAAAAATTGTTGTTTAAGAAAGTAAATGCTGAATAAGAAACAGCAACTCGTGCTAGTTTCCGCGTGGCTCATGCAATAGCGAAACATCGGAAACCATTTACTGAAGGCGAATTAATTAAGGATTGCATGATTGCAGCAGCATAAGAAATGTGTCCAGAAAAAGCTAATTTATTTAAAAACACCAGTTTGTCAGCAAACACTGGTTCGAAGAGTAGATGATATTGCAGGAAATATATTAACTTAATTGTTTGACAAAGATCGACACTTACAGTGGTCCTCTTTGGCCCTGGATGAGTCAACAGATGTTTCAGACACTGTCCACGTGTTACTTTTATTCGAGGGATAGATAAAAATTATGAAATGTATGTAGAATTTCTTGACGTTCATAGCATTCACGGCACGACCACTGGAGAAGATATTTTTAAATGAGTTGGAAATGCTGTTCAGAAACCAATCTTCAATGGAAAAACTTGAAGTGTATCACTACTGACGGTGACAAAAACATGTGTAAAAAAATAACGGTGTCGTTGCTCTCGTATCAAAGGCCGTAGAAAATGACGGTGGTTCGAAACCATTAAACGTACATTGCACCATTCATCAACAGTCTTTGTGCGGAATATGCTTGGAAATGTCAGAAAGCTAGTCTTGTCAGCTGTCAATTATATCAGATCACATGCGCTCAATCATCGTCAATTTCGCGAGTTTATTGACAAGATTGGAGATAATGACTTACCATATTATACTGCAGTACGCTGGCTTAGCTGCGGAAAAGTTCTAACGCAATTTTTTGAGCTCCGAGTCATAATCAAAATTTTTTGAATGAAAGGAATCGTGCTCCGGCTGAGTTACAAAACAGTGAGTGGTTATGAAAGTTATTCTTGTATAACGATTTAACTAAACGTTTGAATGACGTTAATTTAAAATTATAAGCTTCTGCCTGGAACAAAAAATGTTTCACGCATTTTCATACATGCCAAACATTTAGTCAGCAAACTGAAACTCCATTTCCGCTAGATTTCGCAATTGAAGCTTTTGGTGCTTTAACAATAAATTTTGAGTCTCGCGTTTCAGATTTTGATGCAGTTGCAAACAATACAATATTTATAGATCCAAATTAACTGATGCATTTGAAGTCGCTGCTGATAATTTCCACTAGTAAACTTGATCCACAACTGCAAACAATTGTCAGTGGAAAGTTATAGCTATATAAATCTCATGGATCATAATTGTAATGTTTAATTTCATTATGTGAATTACCTATGTATGTCAGTTATTGTGTTTCTTAATTGGTCGTTAAATAAAAACATCGGATTATTATTTTGTCTGATTTACTTACATTGTAATGAAAATAACCTATGGCGGGCTGGATACCGGCCATTGGTGGTGCACGCGGGCCGTAGTTTAGAGACCCCTCTAAGGGAATAGTTGCGACATGTCCAGTACAACCGAAAAAACAGGCGATCATTTTCTTCGAAGTGCTTCGTGAACGAACAACTTTTGTGAGATTTGGTTCATCTTGGAACACGCATACAGTGGATTGTTGCTTAGTTTCCGGTTCATACGAATATATCCAAGTTTCGTCGCCTGTTACGATGCTGTATACGGATTTTGCAGTTCCTCGGTTGAATTTTTTGAGCATTTCCTTACACCAATTGACACAGATCTTTTTCACAGCTAAATGTTCATGCAAAATCGAATGCACTGCAGTGTTTGATATGCCTAAGGATGCTGCCATTTCACTGTAAGTCACATGCTGATCTTCTTGTATTATGTTGCGCACAGCATCAATGTTTTTTGGAATAACAACCGATTTTGGTCGACCTTAACGAAATTCATCACTGACGGACGCACGACCACAACGAAATTCTGCAAACCAATTGTAAACTGTCTTTTTTTTTATGGTGCTTCATTACCACAAGTTGAACGAAGCGATTCTATGCATAGTTGTTGAGTTAGCCCTTTAGTAAAATCGTAAAAAATCATCCAACGAAAACCTTCACGTGAAATATCCATGTGTTTGTATTTACGAGTTGATAATTAGAGTAGATATTCATGAAGAACAATTTGTTCCAAAATAAATATTGAAGGCGGAAAATCTACCGCTCAATATTTTTACGCTCTCTGTATAATTCCAGTAATACGAGTCCACCGTGATCCCAATTAGATTAATAAGATTGTACCTTGTTATCGGATACCTCATCGATAAAATTGATTAGTATTTATAACCCGCATAGCTTCTTGGAGTTGTCGTAGCCTATAAAGTTTATAGTTATTAGATTAACATTAGATCTCCCCCTCCACCAGATTTGGGTAGGAAGAAAAGAGTTTTTGTCTTTTCCGTACGTACATGAGTAATAATGCAAAAAAACAGTTTAGTGGAGGATTGTGCTGTTTTGTGAGTATTGCTAAATAATAAATAATTATTAAATTCGTTATATTGAGGTAAATTTGATTATAGATACAGTTAAAGGGAGAAACGCTACCGTATTTAAATATTCAATTTCGAAATTTAGTTCTTGGTAGCGCATGTGGTGTCTTGATCATTCAAGGTTCCTGTGCGGTGTTGTTTCCGTTTTATTTGATAGGAAAGTTATTTTTATTTGCCAAAACTTTGACGTCACATTAGAACGGTAAACTTTTTACTAGGTTAATACTAACGTAGATGTGACTGTGGACAGATATTTTACATAGGTATTCGTACTTCAAATATTACAGGTTTAATGTACTGTATATTAAAAAGCCAGTCCGCCAAATCAGCAACTAACGCTACAAATATCCAATAAAGAAAAAATTAGGGGTAAAAGTGTGCCGATATTAGTAATAGTTGTATGTTTTCCTAATTTTCTCAACGAAAACTGTAAACTAGGCAGTAGATGACGATTGGAATTTTTTCTAATTTTCTAAGTAAATCTCATCTGAAGTAATACAAATTCTGTTTATTATCGCCAAATTCTAGCAAAAACTGCAAAAATTAACTACCTAAATGGAAAATACCTGTAATGGCAATTTTTATTCTAATTTTATTTTAATTTGCTTTATATATTTGTAGTAATGGTTGCTTATGTATTTTCTTAATTTCCTAGAATGCTCTTCATGTTTATTTTCTACATACGGGAAATTATAAGATACTTCGACCGTGTAAGAGCTCTTTAATGTAATAGCGGTAAACTTACAAGTAATTAACAGTTTGATTGTGTTTGGAAGATGGTTTACTGCTTCTTAATTGCTACTACAATCTTTCAGCAGTTTACGCGGTTGGTAAATTGCCCTGAATTTACAATGCCAAACTATAGAAAGATATGTGAAGACTGAAAGTCTAAACCGTCTAATTTAATTACGATTTAAGATAATGTCAAGCACTAAATAGATGCCATTTAGCTGATTTCGTCCCAGCTAAATTATCTTAATTAGCTCAGACAGATAAATCGTACATTTCTTCCATTTGTGATCCAAACGTCTTTGTTAGCGTATTTTATGAATAACTTCGTAGTATCCTGTGTTGTATTGAAACGCAAGCCTAGGAAAAACTTTTTGTACATTTTATTGTAAAATACTGTAATTTTTCTCCATTGGATGTATATCTTAAAACCACCAAAATTAAGACGGTTACCTCAATAAACTTTTTTATTAATATCCCAAAAGGAATAATCTACTGGGGTCAGATCGGGGGATCTGACACTCCACTATTTAGTACTCGGCATGCAGTTCTTTTCCTAAAATTTTCGTGAAGACATTCACTTACACGAATAACATATTGCGCTGGAATTTCGTTTTGTTGATACAAAAGGTGCGGAGTAACGAAAGTTTGATATTTTCAACGTAAAGCCAAGTATCTTAAAATAGCTGGATCTATCTAGAATGATTTTATTCGAGATTAGAATACTATTTTTCTCAGAGCCTTGATATGTAATTCATAAAAAATATATATAATTGTAAAGACTATTAAATACTCAATACACTTTTAGTATTCAAAGATCTTCTTGGAAAACTTTGCATTTTAGTGGATATCGAATTTACTACATAATTTCGACCAATTTATGTTGCTATCGATATATAAGTTATTCATGATTATTTTACATCACGGACGTATAGTAATTATGAACTATTACGAAACTGGTCTGTATAAAAGTTAGTGATTTCGATTTTCTGACAATTTCATTGTTTTGTTGCTAACAAATGATAACTTCTGATGGTTATAATCGGTTTCAAATTGAAGCGTGCTGCATATTAAATTAAACCTTTTAGAATTATGTCGAAGGTGAAAAGTTCTCTCAACTTTTAGCTTTAGTTAAAATTCCGGCTTTCAACTTGTAGTCCTATACCGTTAAAAAGTTGGCGCAAGTTTGCTTATTACAAAATCCCACCCCTGTTTTCTCTGCGTCAATATTAGACCTTCAGACAAGATCTTTGCGAATTTTTTTAGAAAAGCTTCAATAATTGTGGCAGACTTGTCAAGAAGTTTTATAAAATTACTGGGTACCTCTTATTAATATTGAAACGTAAATAGTTGAAAGCTTGTTTAAACCACGAAATCGCTTTTGAATACCTTTCCTACTTTCGTTAATATCTTTGTGCTTTATGATATACATTTACGGATTATTATATTATGGTTGGGTATTGTAATACAACCAACTTTAAATAGGTACGCATAAAAAACCATCAAGAGGGATTAGGTCCGGGGACTGAGCTGGCCATTATATTGGCCTTCCTCAGCCGATCTACTGACAAAGAAATGTTGCATTTAAAAATAGCCTCCCAGACATCACATAATGTATGGAGGAGCGTCATCTTGTTATCCTGTTGATCCTGATTATTTGCAATTACATCGGTATTTTTTAACATGTGTATATAGGTCTCTCCATTTTTTTTTAGAAAATCAATAATTTTATTTCCCAATATTCCCCCCTTTAGAATAGTTTACTGGAATCACTAGGGGTGTTGCACTGTACATATGTAGGGATTGCGCCCTGTCCATCGACAGTTAGTTTTGTTAGCGGAATCACTGACTTGTACACATTCGTCGCTGAGACGAAGTTCCATATCAGATCGACGTTATTGTTTGTCAGTTTGATTATAATTTTTTGATGATTTATAATTGTGGAAGGTTGGCGAACGGATGGAGTTGGATTGAAAGCTATTTGATGAGTAGGTAGCTATCAATTTTAATAGTGGATCGCGTTACTTGTGAATGGAAACTTTGAATTCCAGTAACTGTTGAAAGTTGGCGGACGGATGGAGTTGGATTTAAAGCTATTTGATGAGTAGGTAGCTATCAATTTTAATAGTGGATGGCATTACTTGTGAAGGGAAACTTTGAATTCCAGTAACTGTTGAAAGTTGGCGGATGGATGGAGTTGGATTTAAAGCTATTTGATGAGTAGGTAGCTATCAATTTTAATTGTAGATCGCGTTACTTGCGAATGGAATTTTTTGAATTCCAAGTAACAATCGAAAGATGGCGGACGGATGGAGTTGGATTTAAAGCTATTTGATGAGTAGGTAGCTATCA
>JABXWE010036238.1:0-36784 GCA_014611495.1 Limonius californicus
TGTTAGTGTTGTTGTTGGAATATGTATACCAATGCGGAAATGGGAGATTATTTATCCGAAGTTGGCGTATTTAAATCAAGAAACGGTGGTGGTCGTCGGCCTAGACCAGCTTTTGCTACTGAAGCGGAACTTAACATTTTAAGAGGATTAAAGAAAATCCAGGTACCAGTACTAGAAGAGTTTCTGCCGAAACAAGTATTAATGCTTCCCTAATTTGGAGAATGTTACGTGAGGAGCAATTGTACCCATACCATATTCAAAGGGTACAACCTCTTATTGTGCCTGATATGCTGCACGTCTGGTGTTTTGCCGATAGGCACTGACAAGAGTTGCGGAAAACCCAAACTTTATTAGTGAAGTCTCATTCACTAACGAAGCTAGTTTCACAAGAAATGGCATTTTTAATTTCCACAACAGCCATGTTTGGTCAGATGAAAACCCTCATGATATTATTGAATCGAATCATCAACAGCGATTTTCAGTTAACATTTGGCTTGGTGTTTTTGGAGACATATGATAGGACCTTTTTTTCTTCCGAACTGTTTGACTGGCCGATTGTATCTTGACTTTTTATGTAATACCTTGCCACTATTGTTAGAAGATGTACCCCTCATTCATACAATGATTATGTGGTTGATCCACGATGGAGCTCCTGCACATTTTTCAATCATGGTCAGAAATATCTTAAACGAAAATTACAACAACAGTTGGATAGGATAGGATAGCCATCTAGATCTCCTGACCTCAATCCGCTCGACTTTTGTATCTGTGGGTATTTAATATCGTTGGTCTATTCAACTCCTGTGAGTAATTAATATAACGAATTGTGAGAACGAATAGATCATGCCTGCCAGACTGTTCGTATGAATCCCTTTGAAAGAATGCAGCGTTCATTTTTACGGAGATGCGGAGGATATGTACAAATGGAAGGAGGGCATGTAGAACATCTACTTTTATTATTTGAAATTGAAGTGTTTTATTTACACGGCTATTTGTTTTAATGGGCGGGGAACTTATTGAAATAACAAACAATATTTATTTTCTTAAAAAAAACTCCATATCTCAAACACGGTTGATATTCGAACCCATGGTAATTACAACTTTTTTGTTTGTGTTGATGAGATCTGGGTAAAATATCCCAACGTGTTTTTAAACACCCTGTATATAATATGAAAAATTGGTCACTACATATATTTTTTCGAAAATATATCTCCTTGCTTAACAACCAATCAGTGGATTTCAAATTTTGAAATTCAGCCAATAGAATCGGAACTACAGTGAAAATATAGCTTGTCGCTGTATTTTCACGGTGATAAACCTGCTTAGTTTTTGTTTTACTAACTGTCAAGTGAAAATAATGATTTAAATTATAAACGTCAAATTTATGTGTTTTGACAGTTATCTTTATTTTTCAATGGTGACACGATTTTTCTTTATTTCAAATCGATATATTGTCGTCCTAAATATTATTCGTGGTATGATTAATAACCTATAATTTTTTGGAATATCAATTCATTGGAAATCCCAATGCAAGAAAATACAACTCGTCCTGCGGACTCGTTGTATTTTCAGCTTTGGGATTACAATTCATTAATATTCCAAACAATTATCGGTAATAATCATACCACTTATTATACCCCTGAAAATATGTGGAAAACTGCAGAAACAAATTTCAACAATAAATGAAGAATAATTTTTGGGGATTTCCATTCTTAGAATGGTTTTTGAAAAATGTATCTCGGGAATTCCAAAAAATATGTAAGTCTGCCATTCTTACGTTAGTTGCACATTTATAGTTTACAGTTTACAATGCAATTTTTGTTATTTGTTTGGAAAAGTATGAAAATATCTACTTTGTGAACATAAAGTATTATAAACAATCAGTCCAAATTAAATAATCTATGAATATTTAGGTTGTAATTAATAATAAGAAATCCGACCAGTGCTCCAAGTTTACAGTATAATATTTTTTGTTACAGTTTATAATGTATATTGCACATTTACGAGTTGAAATATTTTATAAGGCAACTAGAATTTTGATCAGCAAATATAACCCGCCTAGAATATGAAGGCTACATAGCACGAGCGGAAATAAAACTACTAACGAATTCCGCAAAATGTAAATAATACACTTAACTGCAGATGACGAAACAATTTTTACAATTACAGTTATAGCCCTCTCACAAGCGTCGAGGTAATAATATAAAATGTTTGCTTAAAAATTGCTACACTGCGGAATTCTTTTTTTAACATTAATTATTTTTTTGGAAACCCATTTTGATAGAATCTTGAACCCCTCCTTGAGACGAAATGTTGCAGAATATTTTTATATTTCTTACAAAATAATTTGCTTCAACTTTTACTAGATGATTTTCCAAATCTAATAATAATATGTAGTGTCAGCAGGACGGTGCTCCAGCACATTTCGCACTGGTGACTCGGCAGTTTTCGAATCAAGAATTTAGGTCATGGCGGTACCGTCTATTGGCTGCAGAAGATATGAGACATAAATAGAAATAAAAATTTTAATAATTCAACGGTTTGCAATAAAAACGTTCAAATATCGATTTTGGATGTAGGATAATATTCAGAGAAGAAAAAGATAATATTCATAAAAATTGTGGAGAATTAACCTACCAATTCAAAAATATAATAATATACAGCGTATTTTATTTAAAAAAATAGAGAATATACAATACAAAACCCAAGAATTGGGATTTATAGATTTATATTTCTTTCAAAATAATTCGCCTCAATTCCTGCAGAATGTCCAAATCTAATGGAAAAAATATGTGATTCCAGCACGACGGTGCTCCAACACATTTGGCACTAGTGATTCACCAGTTCTTGTCTCAAGAATTCGGAAGCATCTACTGGCTACCTAGATCACCAGACTTGACGAACCAAATCCCGTATAATATACTCAGTGACATGGAAATCGCAACACCAAGAAGGAGTAGGAATTTTTTGACCAAACTTGGCAGAACCGTTTAACAACTAAAAGGTTCTTGGTTCTTTCTCCTTTCGCTCGGAACCCATTCCAGTATCGTTCTAGGCCACCTATTTTCGTTCATCCTCTTTGTATGCCCAAACCATGTTAACTGTCTTGCTTCGACTTCCTCTGCGATGTTTGTTTCCATCCCCATGTTTCTCCTGATGGTCTCGTTTTTTACTCGCTCAATACGTGATATTCTGCAGCTCCAACTTAGCCAGTCCATCTCGGTAGCTAGCAATTTACCTCTATTCTTCCTGCTCAGGTCCCATACTTCTGCGCCATAGATGGTTACGCTTTGCACAATGCCTTTGTAGAGTCTTTTCTTGGTTTCTTTTCTAATACTCTTCTCCCACCACACCGAATTTAGTGACCTTATCACACTTCTGCCTTCATTAATTCGTGAAGTAATTTCTTCGTCGCTATTTCAATTTTTATCAAAAATTAGTCCTAAGTATTTACATCTCGCTACCCCCTGTATATATTCGTTTTCTAGTGGCAAATGGTTTAGTTCATCGGTACCAACCGATAGGTATTCAGATTTTTTCAAATTTATTGTGCGTCCTGCGCTGTCGTTATCTTCCTTTAATTTCTTCACCATATAGCTTAAGTCATTCTGCTCTTCTGTCATCACCACTTATTCGTCGGTGAAGTATAAACTGAGAAGCATATCATCTACCACTCGTAGACCCATATTCGTACATTTTTTTGTCCACCCTACAAGGGCTCTGTCTCTATAAATTTTAAAAAGTTTGAGGGATAGACAGCATCCTTGCCAAAGACCTTTTGTTGTGTTGAAAGTCCCGATAAAAGTTGGTGGCTTCTATAAGCGTAGGTTCTATGTCAAGTTCCTTCATCTCTCTACACAATCTAGACGTTGGCGCACTATCATATGCTTTTTCAAGGTCTATTAGAGCTTTGTGTTTCTCTGTTTCTTTGTACTTTTTTTCCAGTACTATCTTCAACGAGAATAAGTTATCTATTCTGGATCGGCCCGCTCGAAAGCCCGCCTGTTCTTCTGGTTGCTTTGCTTCTATTTCTTTTTGGATGAGGATCTTTAATATTCGTAAGTATATTCTGCCCAAGGTATTTATAACTGCTATTCCTCGATAGTTTGTTGGGTCATCTTTAGGTCCTTTCTAATGTATGGGAGTTGTATAGGATGTTTTCCATTCTTGTGGGATATTCTCCCCATTGATACATCGTTGGTATAGGGTTTCAACATAGTATTTAATATTTGTGGTACACACCTTATTCGTTCTGGGTAGACACCTCCTGATCCAAGAGCTTTCCTCAATTTTGTTGCCATAACAGCTTCTCTCACCTGATCTACTTCTGCTCGTACTGATCTTCCATTATGTACGTCTTGCTCTTCTTGTACAAACTGTGGCCGTTTTTCTACCAATAATTCGCTGTACCCACTTCTGATTTGTTATACCGTTCATTGCATTCCCTATTTTATTGGAGCTTTTTATGTTCTTAACAATTTTCCACGCTTCTGAGCTTTTTGGTCCTCCTATTTGCTGATCTATATATTCGCATTTCTTTATCCATTCTGAGTTTTTCTTATTAATGACCTTCTTGTTTTACTTTCCTATTCAGTCTATTATATTCTTCTTTTATTCTTATCTCATTCATACACATTTATTACATAAACTCGGCAAACTCGTCCAAAATCAAAAAACTGGAAATCATTCGACAGACAATTTTGTTGCTAACCTTAATATGTAAAATTATAGAGTGTCTTCTATTAAAATAATAATACCTTAAAGGTACTCTGCTGTAGCCAATGTCACCCTGTACATTAAAAAATATTTTTATAAAGTGCACATTTTGGTACTAGATCACTTACAAGGAAAAGAAAACCTCCAAATCATTTTAATAATACCAATATTGGACTTTGACGCACTAATGGGCAACCCTGTATATTCCGTATTCTCGAGACAGACAAATTTCATACTAATAAATGTTTCCAGTTCACCCTGATGTAAAAATTAAAATAGTTAGTATATAGAAGTCTTGAGGTTAGGTCCGCATAATATAATACATCCAAACTTTTATGTAAACAATTTTTTGAATGAAGAGTTTATGTACCTCTGTGTATAGAATAACGCACACATACATTTCTTAAATTACTATTAGTTTATTATAATAATATATATTATCTTAAAATAGGCATAAATGCTAGACTACTTGAATAATTAATACTGGTATAAAAAATTTAAACAAAGTTGTCAATAAAATTAAACAAAGCCTTTGACATTGACTTTCACGTTTATCAAGCAGGTTTGCCCGCGGCGGGATTAAAATGTAGCAATAAAATGTTCTAATTAGAATAGGAAAAATACAGATCGGTTCACTAAATTAAAACACCTACAGTTTTTTTTATAATTTAGGGGCGAGGCTCCATTTGTGCGTAAGAAACGATAGTAATCAAATTAACAATTTGTTTTTAATTAAGAGTTATTCAATTGCTCTAATAGCAACGGTGGAGCATAACAGCGCACCAATAAATTTTATTAAAAAATAATAGATCTTGTTTTTAATTTTTTATTGATTTTAGATATTATAATTTGAAACATCTACTAATAATACTTGTGGTTGGCACGCAGCTACTACTTATTTATGTGTAAATTTTTAAAGCAGCGCACTGCATGAAAGAAAATATAGATTGCTATAAAAAACATAATCTATAGTAAAAATCAACAAACTACGTTCGCACTGTTTAGATATACTATTCTATATTGAGTATATAGAACATATTTTTGGCGTCTGAAAATATTAGAAATAATAGTTCGTAACTTCTAGAAGATGCAAAAAAATTGCTGTTGTAGACAACAGTACGCTCAGAAAATTGTCAACAGTAGAGTCCATAAACAACAAAGGTAAGGGAAATCCCAAAAAAATCCCAGTGGTACAATTTAATCCTATACATCATGTTTTGGTATCTTGAAACGTTCAATTTAGACACTGATTTAGGTGTGCTGAAACAGAAATTTACTCTTTATTTAATTGTACGTGCATAACAATTAATGAGCTGATTTTATTGTAAAATCACGGTTGAAAGTGAAGAAATAGCGGCAGTACTATAAATAATATTTTCCAGTTAAGATTAAGCTAACTCCGCCTACGGTTTTGGTTGTTGCATGGAATGACTATCTCAGCAACCGCCGTTGACGGTCCCAAGCCCGGATAAAGGAGGAGGGTTGGGGCAATGGGCCAGCAACACATGCCTCCGTAAAAAGCAAAGGAACGCTAAAAAGTCTTAGAAAACTGCCTCGAAACAGCCGGAATGGAAACAAAAAAGACGAAAAATGCAACGGAAACGGATTTTGCAAATAGGGACTTGGAACGTACAAGGCTTAGCAACGAAGAAAATGGAAGTAATAGTAGAAATAGGAAAGATGAACTTCGATATTGTGATACTGACAGAGACAAAACGAAAGGGTACAAGTAAAGAAAAATACTGCACATATGGAGTGGACTACCGAAACACGAAAGAGCCAAAAATGGAGTAGCAATACTTATAAAAAATAAATGAACGAATACCATACAGACATTGGAAGAAGTGCATGGCCGTATAATAAGAATTAGAATGAAAATTAGGGGACAACCTATGGCAGTAATAGGGATATCTACAATAAATGACGATATGTATGATAATGTATGATAAGGAAGACCTTCATAACCTTTTAAGTGAATTAATAGAAAAAGTTAACAGAAATGATTAACTAATCGTAAAAGGAGACCCGAATAGCAGATTGAAGAAAAGAGAGAACGACAATGCAGTAGAAAAATTTGGAGAAGAGACTGAGAATGATAACGGAAGACGGCTAAGCACTCTATGCGGGAAGCACAGGCTGATGATAGATAATAACGTTCTTCCAACATAAAATTATACATAAATGTACATGGACACATCAAACGTTAGGGCTCAGATCAATTATCGACCTGATAATTGTTAAAAGAGAAAGAAAGTTAATGATAAATGATATGAGAGTCTATAGACAACCAGAATGCGGATCGGATCACCAAATGGTAGTAAGGACTTCTATTAGGAAAGGATAGACACCAAAAAGGTGGGAAGAAGAGGAGAACAAGAGGAAAGTGTAGAAGAAATAAAATACCCAATATATAAAATAGAACTATTAAGACAAGAAAACATTTTAAAATTATATCAGACTAGATCAAAACCTAGATTGAAAAGTCGATGGAGTGACACCGAACGAAATATACGAAGAACTAATAATAAGAATAAACAAAGAAGCCGGCGAAGCTTTAGTAACTAAAAAGTATGATAAAAGGTCAGAAGTACTTAGTATACAATTGGAAGAAAAAATAGAGCTTAAGAAAAGTTGTATGAAAAATGGCTAACAAGTAAAACGTTAGAATCGAGACAAGAATATAGAGATGTAGGCAGGAAGTCAAAACACAGGTCAGAGAAGAAAGAAATGAATATTGGGACAACAGATATTCCAGAAAAGTGGAACACGTCAGATCATCTCAATACATAAACAAAGGGATTAAAAGGATTGCCAGAGCTACCGTTGAATCGGCATTTTGCCACCACGCGTCAGGCTTTTTGGAAGAGTAATTAAAAATAAAATCCATACAGGAAAAAGTCATAAAAGCACTGCACGTGACTATCTGGAATAAAACCTCACCAAATAAGCGAATAGAAACATATTTAAAGCTATTATACAGAGTATCACGACGTATGAAAGAGAAATGTGGCCAATGACTAAACAAGTCAGAGATAAGATAAGAGCTGTGGAGCTGGACTATATGCGAAGATCCCTACAGTATACCCGCAGAGACAGAATAACAACAGAAAGAATATGGAGAGAAATGGAGGTAAAATAATCAATTACAAGGTTAGAGAACAAAGCGCTAAGTTGGTACGGACACGTTCAAAGAATGGAAGAAGGAAGGTGGCCCAAGAAAAACCTACAGTGGCTTCCACGAGGAAAAAGAAAAAGAGGACAACCAGCCGTCAAATGGAAACAATACATACACCAAACTGTGCAAAAAAAGATTTTGGAAGAAGACTACTAGGCAGACAGAGAACAATGGCCTATGAGAACGGCCAACCTCTGAGGGGAAAAGGGCAAAGAAGAATATTAAGCTACAATTATAGGTAAATTGTGAGATACTGCATATCCTATAGTTCTGTAAATTGTTTTAGTGTTTATAACGAGAGAGGTTAGCAAATGTTAGGAATTATTTCCAATAACTACAATAACATAATACATAACCGCTTGTTTTGTAAATTTTGTAAATGTATTGCAGTGCATGCAAGCATTTACTAATTTTTGAAATAAAATTAAAACAGTACCCCATCAAGTTAAACTTCTTTTTCTTTCTCTACTACCCAGTTATGCCTCGCGGCTTTGGGTTTTAGTCCATTTCTACAAGTTGTTTCTATCTCTTGCCAAAGTTCTTGCTTCTGCGATGGTCTTCCATCTTGCTTAAGTTAAGCTAATTTTATAAAACGTAACACTTAAAAGTGATGTAGTCAGGACGACTTACAATCACGAAATGGCAAAGACCCAACACTTTTCCATACATTGAAATTTAAGGTTAGATTTGATGTTATCGTAAATCTTAATAATCTTCAGAAACTGTTGAAGCCTTCAAATGTAATGCCTTCTTGCTCAAAAACCGGTAATTTAATTCATATTAACTTTAAGATATTGAACAGCTTCTATGGAGTAGAATTATAGAATCTAGAACGAATTGGGTTATTCCTACAATAATTTTATATTTTTAATACATAGATGTCTTAAAAATGACTTCCTTTAATTTATTTTAGTGTTATTCCATAAATAAATAACAAGGAAATAGTTTTCGAAAACAGTCTACGAAGATGCCTGAAGAAACTGCTTTCAATTCGGCAGTTATTCTTTGAGAACAATTATAACTTTAGCAAATAGAAAAATGTCTGCTGGTGGCCAGTCAGGTGAAGAAGGGGGGTAGTTGATTTCAACAACGCCGAGTTTCATGAGTTGTGACTCTAAAATCAGTGCAGAAAGGGCAGGTGTATTTTTAGGCAACAAGAACCACTTGCCATTCCTCGAAACTGCCGTCGCACTCAAAAATGCTCTGCTATCATCCTTTATTTCAACGTACAGCTCACTACTTACGGTTTTGTCTTTCAGGCACAAATTCTTTATGATGCTTATCGAAAAAAGTTTCGATTCTGAACTTTTGCAAACGAAACATTTCGGGTCTTAATAATGATTTTCCAATCTACTAGCGTTTCAAGTCGGGATCGTACTGACTAACACCTGCGACTACTCATCAATGACATTGCAGGTAAGAAAATGTGTATTGTCTGAACAAAGTCTGAGCGCGATGCAACTTTTCTCTATTTTTGCTCATCCATAAGATTGTTCTAGACGAACTTTGCTCAAATCTTTCCCTTTCCCACATCTTTATGTAAAATGTGTCGAAATATCTACTTGATGACGTTTTCAAAATTTTTATAGATTTTACCAAACAAAAAGTCAATTAACAATACTTGCAGATTTCCCGTGTGTGGTTGCTAGTCCCCTATCGGGCGCTTCGCCAGATGGCGCGTATGTGAAAACCTGTCAGATTTAGCAGGTACTGAGGAAATTAAACATTAGGGGCGAACCAACACTATCAGAACCGCGTGGAATCTCTATAAGTAGGAACTTTGAATTGAGTGATAGAAATGAGAGGGGACAAATGCTTATCAATTTCCCCTTCAGATTTTCTCCCAGACGCCTCAATCGAACCCCCAAAAAACCCAGCAGGAAACTAAAGTACCCTTCCCCACAGCCCTCTTATCAAG
Source organism: Limonius californicus (assembly GCA_014611495.1). NCBI lineage: Eukaryota > Metazoa > Arthropoda > Insecta > Coleoptera > Elateridae > Limonius > Limonius californicus. Next base: position 9,810 of record JABXWE010036238.1, read on the forward strand.
CCTATATCCAGATATCCCAGACGACCTTCTCGACCTTGTTAAAAACACCCCCCTCATCATGCAATGAGCATTGTTAATATTCACAGCCAATACTCCACCACCTTTCATTAATTTACAAATACCATCACAACGCAAAAACTAAAGACCCCAAATCACACGCCCAAAAGCAGAAGCAAGAACCCACAAGAAGGAAGGAAGGAACCCCAGGGTTGAAAAGGACCAAGTCCTACAACAGCCCACCCACACAGGATATAATTAATTATTAATATAAATGAAATATAATATCTTAAGTTTTGTGATAGACATATTACAATATAATTCAGCAGATTGTAGAATTACGTATCCATCTCATTACTGCCTCAGTTGTACAAACTATTGACAAATATAGTAATAAACAGACATGAAAAGAAACTAGAATTCTATCAACCGGTAGAACAAGACGAATTCAGGAAGAGGTACACCATCTCCTGACAAACAAGACTTTTATATAAAAGCCGACTAAATATAACCGACAATTATCTGATTGGTAGATTACCAAAAAGCATTCGATACCGTGAAAATGTGAGCCGTAGAGAAAGCACTTCAAAATAACAGAATGGATAGCAGATATGCTCAACTAATCAACTCTATACACGAAGATGCTGAGATGATAGCGCAGCTTTATAATACACAACCAATACCAGTCAGACAAGGCGATTTTATGGGTTATAAATTATTTAAAATAGCTGAGGTAGACATATTCAAGAACTTGGAGTGGGAAGAAAAGGGAGTTAATATAAATGGAAGACGACTAAACCACCTTAGATACACTGACGACGTTGTTCAAATTTCACAAAGTTTAGAGGAATTGCAAACAATGATACAAGATGCAACCATTTGAAGAGATAGGATTGAGAATAAACAAATAATAAACAAAGATAATGACAAACCAATAAGACAACAGAGAATAATAATAGACAATCACAGGATAGAACATGTACAATTACATGTGGGAAGCAAAATCAAACCTCAGAGATAGAAAGAAAGTTAATATTACCATGGTTAGCATTCGGAAGACAGAGAAAGATTTTAGCAAATAAAAGGATACCTATTTTAAGAAGAAACTTATATAACCAGTGTGTACTCCCTGCCCTGGCATATGGAGTCTAGTACCGCAACCAGGAAGTAAAGAAACTAACAAAAACGCAGAGGGCCGTGAAAAGACAAATTCGGAACATATCAGAAATTAAAGCATCAGACGGCAGCCCAAACCAATAGATGTAATAGAACATACAGCAATACTGGAATGGAGATGGGCTCGCCATACCATGAGACAGAAAGATGGACTAAGGAAATATAACAGTGGAGACCATGGACGGCAAAGAAAGGGAGAAGATGGCCACAGATGCGAAGGTAGGATGACCTAAAGAAGGTGGGTGGATCAAGAAACCAGTAAACAGGGATACGTGGAGAAGGAGAGGGAAGACCCACGTACAGTAGTGGATGTAAGAATGCTGAAAAAAAATTGCAGATAACCCAAAATAGCGGTCGATAGTTTCTTCCTGTATTTTTTAGGTTAGATGTTTAATGTGGGTTGCACTAAATAAATGTACACTGTGCGTGTAATAAAAGATTTAATAAATAACTAACACACCCACGGTAACACAAAAATGATAATAATAATGAAATATGAACAACTTAAGTACTATCGACTTCTCCGCAGTAGTGTCGGTGTAAGAGTGGTAGTATTCGTATTGATGGGATGCGTTTCCAAACCCTTCTTGCGGTACAATTTATGAATACGGTGGAATTCTTAGAACCTACATCAATCCCTGGCTCGTAATAGCGATAAAATTTTGAATATGTGCCTTTGGAAGTTGTGGTAGGTATCGAACGGTGTCGTAACGCACGGAAACATGTTTGCAGATGGTCAGTGGCTAGTTTGAGTATGCGATGGGCCTGCAGGAGCGTCGAGAACAGCTGTTACCGCAAGCGTTGCGTGGACAGGGAGATCGGCGGGACCCACACGCGTGGCGTGTTCTACGTGGGCATCTAAATTAGCTTTGCCCCTAGGAGCGGCGAACTCTGCATGGGTGGCAAGGTTGGCTGAGCCCGCAGAAGCAGCGAGCATTGCATGGATAGATACAGCTGGGCCTACAGAACCGTTATATTCTGCTTGTGCGGCGAGATTATCTGGGACACAGAAACGGCGTGTTCTGCTTGGGCAGCAAAATCATCGTGGGCGGCGTGATCGGCTGAGTCCGCAGGAGCGGCGAGCGTTGCGTGGCCAAGAACAAACGTAGCACGTGGTGGGCTCTCGAGTTGTAAAACTTACTCACTTACGGCGGATAGGTGGTCTCCGGAACCACGTCGTTGTTTCCCGTCATTGTTGTAGCATTGACGTAGCACAGAATACAAAAAAAAAACACACAAGTAAACACAATAGAAAAAAATAATAAATATGCTATTCAGTTCAGTAGATCACGTCAGGGTCACCACTTTAGGGTTCGTTGCCAGTTAATAAATAGACCGTGCATCTAATAAAAGATTTAATGAATAACGAACATAACTATGATAACACAAATAATAATAATAGTAATGAAATATGAACAGTGAACAACTTAAATACCTCTCCGCAGTAGTGCCGATGTAAGAGTGGTAGTATTCGTATTGATGGGATGCGTTTCTAAACCCTTCTTGGATTCCCAGCAGACGTGACATCATCTTGGAGAAAGCTGATTCCATTGTTCGTACCGTTGGGAAAATGTAGTTGTTATAGTAACGCATTCCGTAGGCCCGAGGAATTTATGGATACGGTGGAATTCTTGGAACTTGCCGCTACAGATCACTACAGTAAGACTCCAAATTTAATAAGCAGAATTATTAATTACGTAGAATTACTATGTGAAAGACTACAAGAATGTTTTTCTAATTTTCTAAACTTGTTAACGGCTTTGTTAGCAGCATTCAATAATATTCGTTAATAAACTAGGAGAGCGTTAATCGAGTTAAAACTGTGATAGCTAATTAACACGGCAATAAATACAAGAAGCTTTGAATTTCAGCCACAAAAACTGGCAAAGTAATTAAAATTCAAACCATGTAATATTCACAACACCCTGAAAGGGCTCGTGTAATAAATAATTACATTTCCTGGCATAAACAAGCAAGCTTTCCTGAAACGTGTTTTCAATAACCGATTTTGATTATTGTATATCAAACTTTTCAAGCGCGGCTCGTTGGAGCACCGCCGTGCTAAATTATGAATCCGAAATCCGGCTTAATTACAGCTCTCGAGCGTAAATCGGCATTTCTACAAATAAATTTTATTTTATGGAGCGAAAAATTTTTGATTGTGAATTAGAAGAATGGGGTCAAAATTGAAGCTCATTCAAGCACGACTATTCTGCAGTAAGTTTTAGGTCTTCTCTGATTTGCTTTATATTCGGTGGCGCAATTTCGTGATTCTCTCATCACAGTATTCAGAGTTATGATTATGAATTGCCCCGGCCGTTAAAGCGAGACACGCGATCTCTTCACAAATTATTCTAGAATTCTAATTTAAAAAATAAATTAAGTTCGGCGGAACAGCTTTTCCCTCTGGCGGGTCTCTTTGTTCCAAATTTTGATTTACAATGTAATTTTACACATCAAGGAATGCTTAGATATTCCTTCTAGAGAAAAGAAATATTAACGTTTATTGGCTTGCTTAGAATGGAAAGCTCAATTTACGATTAAAACTACAAGGATTCTACATCTACAAAAGATATTTTTATATTAAACCTACTCCAACCATGAAGTAACCTTACAACAGTTTGAAAATTAAATATTATTTTTTTTTGCTAGCAATATAAAACATATTTTTTAATTTCTGCGTTATTAGTTTTATGAAGGAATAACTTCTGCTTGTGTACAACAGATGGCGCTAATAGTCAAATCGATTTAAAATGTAATGGAAATGTTAGCTAATACACACCACGATGTAGAAATTTATGCTTGCAATAACCATAACAAACTGTAACAACATTTAAGGCAACTAACTTAAAATATGTGTGTCATTTGTTAAATTTGAAGAGGGTTATTGCGATTGTATTTTTGTTTTTGTTTATCAAAAACAATGTATTAAAGTAACCCATCTTCCAGTTCATCAAGATATCATAAGTCGTACAGGGCAACAAACACAGCTTAAGTCCAGACACCCTCCTATTAGAAAAGCGATTGAATCAGCAGAAAACTTTAGTACAACCGCCAAATTTACTCATTCATGGCTAGAAACAATAGAAAATGACTATATCTAAATAGCCAACCCAGGGTTTTAATGCAAGCAACCTAGTTACGTGAAATATGCGAACTCTCCATATACTTGGGGATGAGCCGAATTCCCCGACTGTGACTGTGGAAGCGAAAGACAAACTATTCGTGACATCGTTTTAGAATGCCCAAACCGCGCCTACCCTGGGAACCCCAGACCCGTAGACTTTGTGCAATGTCATCCATATACAATTGAATGGACAAAGAATTTAGATATTTAGATATTTAGATAGAATTTAGATACAAATATTAAATCCGATGGTAGATTATAATACATACAACCCAGAAACAACATTTCTTTGGCAACGGAACCGTTAAGATATGGAAAAATAATAATTAAAAATTTGACCCAAAATTGTTTTAATACCGTAGGATAATAACAAAAATTTGAGTTCAAAGACATGTTATGCAAAGGAGAGTAAGATAGAAGTGCAAATTTTCTTATCACCTGCCACAAACCAGTACTATTAGGTAGGTCAGTAATTTCTATTCTATTTATCACAAGCCAGACAAGTTTTTACGTGTTTGCCACTTTGGATTTACTTTACAGTTAGGTAATAACCTTCTACAGCTTAAATGCATTTTCTATGTATCATAAACAGTTCGCAAAAAACGTTTAATTTTATTTTTTAATTCAAAAATATAAACTTAATGATTTTTGAAAAATATGAATATAATATTTTTATCTATTTCTGATACCCCTGTATAGATTTATTCATATACCTGTTTGCTATTTTTGCAAGCATTGTTGTATACCAATTTATTTACAAACTTATTTATAATTTCATTTACTTATACAACTATTTTATGTACTATTGTTATCTGGGTTGAGTTCCAGACAGTTTGGTCGTTTAAGAAACCGAATTTTAAATTTAGTAGAATAGTTCCTGCAGTGGGTATGAATGTGTTATTAGCGGCTAACAGTGAAATGGGAGTTCGCCGAAAAGTCGAATTTTTAAATGAGAGTGGCAATAAACTAAATGAAGAACCTGTGTCAACTAAAACAACTATATCAGTGACCTCGGGGTGACCTAGGGAGGCTCCAGAACTCACGTTCTTTCTCTACTTATACCAGTAGTATCTTGGACAGTTAAAAGAGTTTGAAATTTGTGAAGCAACAGTGGCACAAGTCTGTGGCTTGGGTCCTAGTTTTTTGAAAATGGACTATTACAATTTCTTGCTTGATTACCAAAATTATTGTAATGGTAGATGCAATGGCTGAGCTAATCTATTTTTGACAGGAAATTGAAGATTCCAATGCCGCTCGTAACCTGATAGAGGCCTCTGGTAACCGTAACCATCGCGGATATTAAAGTCACGATTATGTGGCGTTTTTGAGGTCCTGAATACTCATTTATCCCAAAATTCGTAGATGAAACTGATCTGTCAATAGTACTGTCAGCACAATTGTCAATTTGAGCTAATATATGCTGATGTAAAAGTGTATAAAGCGTATCGAGGTGGTTTGCCACATCCTTCAATGGTAAAGCGGCGGAATTTCATGCTTGAACCTTTAAATCTTATGGCAATTTAGATATGAATAATTCCCTAATAAATTATGGCATATTTAAATTTTCTGATAATATAAATATTTCCTGAAGTAAATTTTGACAGTTGCCATTAAACTTTAGTGAATGAACAAATTCGAAATTTATACCGTCGAGGGCTGCGCAAAATGTTGGATTAACTGCGCTTTTAAGGTGTCAAAGGGATTAGCTTGTGAAGGCTCGAGAATACACGAACTTAGTTTTGCTTCGACCTCAACCGGTAAGTGAGTTATAAGTTTATCGAATTTTTCTATTTGATTATTGATGTTATGTAAGCGAAAATACCAATCAAGGGTAGTGAAATACATACGAATGTCATTGTCGAATTCAGGGAATGACATGATGACAGAATTGCTACACAAATACGAAATATTAGAAAGTGGGACAACTTATCTGTGTGAAAATCCAGCGATGGTCGCTTGAGCAGTCTCACACAACGGCTGGAGAAAACACTGAAAGGCAATGGCGAAATTCCTTGTAGCCGTTGAAAGTAGTTGTCTTCCGAAACGTCGGATAAAGGGCAATCATCGAAGATATCTCTTTGTAACGTCGGGTTGGACGTCGGGTTGGACGTCGGGGTCACCAAAATATTGTTATCTGGGTTGAGTTCCAGACTCTAATACAAAGATAAAAACAAAGTTTAAAAGAACGTGTTGTTTATTTAATGCAAAACTCGTAACTACCCACACAAGAACAAAAACATAACAACCCCAAGCAAGGCGTCCAGATAAATGTAGTGCATGCGCACTACAGTACTTATTATAAGCATTGTTGGCCCATACGTTAAATATAAAAGGTGATAAATTCCATCAAGGGAAAAGCATTACAGACTCGTATTTTATGAAAAATTTGTGATATATGGATTCTCTATGCGAAAATCTTCTTAATCACACCAAAGTAAGATGGCTTTCGAGGGGCAACGTCTTAAAAAACTTTCCCAGTTAAAACGGAACTTTTGCTGTACCTACACGATGAGAAACCGGAATATGAAAACATATTTTCTAATTCCCGTTGGCTTCTTAGGCTGACTTTCTTTGCTGATATTTTCAAGTACTTAAACACTCTGAATAGCAGTTTGCAAATCCGCGATATTAACATAACAGCAGCTACGGACAAAATTAACGAATGTATGAAGAAACTTGATTTCTGGTCGAGTTCAGTTGGAAAAAATAAGTCTGATTAATTCCAGTACTTTCAAGAACTCATGGAAGACTTAATTAAGGATGATAATATGATAAATTCTGAGCATGTGTTTGCAGATGTGCAAGATAATTTGCACAATTTAAAACAACAGCTCATTGACTATTTCCCCAAAGCAATTCGGAACAGTTATGACAATCACAGATGGATACTGAATCCGTTTCCGTTGAACAAGTTGAAATTTCGACAAACAAGAAAGAAAAATTTATTGAAATATCATGTGATAAAATGTTGAAACTAGACTTGTTTTCCCGGAACGGGGGGAAGCTTGCGCACAAAGCTACAGAGTGTTTCAGGCCATTTGCTACATCATATTTAGGCGAATTAAATTTCTCGTCTATGAAAAGTAAGAAATCGCCTCGAACATGAAAATGATATTGTGTGTGTATCGAATACGGAGCCCAGATTTCCAAACCTAGTTTCTGGAAAACAGGCACATACATCGCATTAACGTTGTTACGTTGCAACTTGTTTTAATGTTTACAGTTATTTATGTTTAGGTACTTGCATTTATTGCAAACACTTTTAATACTTTAAGTTTTTTTATTTTTGTTTACTTTGTGAAAGGCAGAAATAAATATCTTGAAAAGCGCGCTTGTTTTATTTTGGAAATACTCCCGCGGACCCCCTAACCCTATATCAAGAGCTCCCTGGGGGTCGAGACCCACACTGGGAACCAGTGACCGAGACCAACTGTATTAAATGATTTATGTTGTTATTACTGTAACATAGTAGTTTTGAATACATACATCTATGTATCGTTAGGGGCGACCTTACAGAAGCGAATAAAAGTACTTAATTTTAAATTTAAATAAGGTAGCAACACTTCTACATGTAATTTATACAGTTTCTGGATAAACAAACAGCGGATACGATCATAACTCATCGGCGGCGACAGGCAGGTGACACAACAGGCTTACTGATCTGTCAATAAATATTGGGCAGTTGTACTCACCGGGGGTCCTCCAGCCCCCTGCCCCTGATTGGAACTCGAACAGCTGTAGCCGCAGCCATTCGTAATTGTAGAGTAATTACTACAATTATGCATATCTTCTGGTGCACCAATCCTCTAGAGGGATCCAAGCTATTGGAGGGGGGTTGAACCCCACATGCGAAGGGGAGAGTATCATTAGTGTCTACACCCCCACGTCAAAGTAAGTCGATGCCATCCTGGCATTGATATTCATAATAATAATAATAATTCGACGTAGGCACATTTTCGATGCAACCTCTGCCAACTGACTACTTCCAGAATGATTGCTAGGTAGAGTAAAAGTGGGATGGTTGCCTTCGAGAATATATACCCCGTAATTTGAATTGACATTTGTAGACATAACACTATCGCAGCTAATACTTCTAAGCAAAGGTGGACCCCCCACGCCACCAGTGTGCAAGCGGCAACCGCGTGTATCGAACGTGTCGTGTGTTATTTAATAATGTTTGATGACTCCGCTCACACACAACGCGGATTGCCAAATCAGCATTTTTTGGAAGGGCGTAACTTTTGATTTTATAACGTAAATTCATTTTATTTTATTGTTATTTGCAAGTGTATGGTTTGAATATCATTAATTAGTAGAGGTTTTGAAATTTTATTTACGGTGTTTTGGTTTAAAAAAGGGGGCATCTATCCCTCTGAAAAGGATGGACGCCTCGACTTTTTTTAAGTATAGATATGCCTCGTAAATATATAAGAAAGGTTGGAGCTCGTCCACGTGCTGAATGGACGCAAGAGACCTTAATAGCCGCGTTTGATGAAATGTCGAAAGGCATTGGGATCAACGAAATATCTCGTAAATATGGGATTCCATCGAGAACATTAAGGAGAAGGTTTGCAAACAAAAATGCTGAAAAAAAGACACTGGGTAAGGAAATGGTTCTACATTCGATCGAAGACGGAATTAATTTATGAATAAAACTAGGATTAACGTGTTATTCATTTAATTATTTATTTTGTTTAGGAAAACATCCACTTCTTGATTTTGAAAACGAAAAACGTTTGGCGGTGCACATACAAAAATTGGAAAAGGCTGGTTTCCCTCCATCTCGTGACATGATACGAAGATTGGCATTTGAGTTCGCTGAGACACTGGGTATAGAAACACCTTTTGATAAAGAGACACGCAAGGCTGGACCGCATTGGTTACGATTGTTCTGAGAACGTAATTCAGAGCTTAGCATACGTCAGGCTGAAGGTTTATCTGTTGCAAGAACACAGCGATTAAATCGGGAAGAGGTCAATAAAATGTTTGAGTTAGTGCTAAAAGTGATGACAGAATTTGATTTATTGGATAAACCAGATAGAATCTACAATGTAGATGAAACTGGTGTCCAATTAAATAATTCTACTGGAAAAGTTATTGCTACAAGAGGAGCAAAAGTAGTTCATTCTATTACTTCTGGTGAAAAGGGTGAAACTTTATGATTGTAGAATGTTATAATGTTGTAGAAAACTTTCTTCCACCAGTAGTAATCATCAAAGGAGTGAACAAGAAACCAGAGTTTCAAGATGGTCTACCACCAGGCGCAGAAGTTTATATGAATAAAAAATTTGCTTATGTAAATGCAGAATTATTTCAAAAATGGTTGAAAGGACACTTTATACCTATAAAACCCCAAGGAAAGGTTATTTTACTTCTAGACGATCATTCTTCCCACACGAGCGCCATAGATATGGTTCAAACTGCTGAAGAAAATGATGTTATTTTATGATGTCTACCAAGCCACAGCACCCAAGCCCTGCAACCATTGGATCATTGTTTCTTTAAGCCTTTTAAAACTTTTTATGCAGCAGAAACGAGGAACTGGATGGTATCACATAAGGAACGAAAGATTAATCAATTAGTTGCAGGAAAACTTATTGGGAATGCCTGGACTCGAGCAGCCACTACTTCCAATGCAATTTCAGGATTTAAAGCTTGTGGAATTTACCCTTTCAATCCTTTTGCAATTCCACAGAGTTTTTTTGCGATATCTGACAATTCTTTATACAATCAAAGCTCTGCTGAAAATAACGCAATTCACCGAACTGAAGAGGCTCTAGAGCAGGAACCAGGTCCATCCAATGAATCAATTCTAGAAGCTGACCGAAATGTACCCAACATTTATAATTCAAGTCCATCGATTCTTTTGCAAAATAGCAATAGCAATATTATTAACATCATCGATACTTCAGAAAAACAAACACCAAGCAAATATTTGCATGTATGTTCTCCGGTACCAAAAATTCTGGTTCCATTGTATAAGAGAGGAAAACACCCTACTTCAATTTTAAACACGAAAGAAAATATTGAAGCTAAGAAAGTTGGGGCTAAAGGTAAGGCTACGCCGAACATGCCTTGCAAAAATAGACGTCGGCCAGCTGAAACTGATATCCAGAAGAATGTGCCTGCAAAAATCTTTAAGAAAAGACCAAGAAAATTATCAAGTTCAGATGAAAATTAAATGTCTACAGAACATTCTGATCAATCAGATACAAAAAAGGATTCAGAATGTACAGAATGTTTTGAAGAATATGGAAATACCAGATCAACTGCTGATTGGATACAATGTATTATGTGCAGACAATGGTTACATGAGGTTTGTACTATGTACAGTGACTATTGCAACAAATGTGGTCGTATAAAACGTGCAAATTTAAGAAGTGACTTTTTTGTTCTATTATTATTTTTTATAAGCATATAATTATTAAAACTATAATATTAAAATAAAACGTATTAATTATAAATTTTCTTTGATTAATCCCTAAGGGCAACTATCCTCATAGTGATATAAGCATGGGAGCATCTAACCCATATAGTAGGCATCTATCCTCATAACTAGTACTGGAAATTACATTACTTTTTAAAATATATGTTATAGTTTTATTCAATTACTCTTAACCACGTAGTAACTAATAGACATGGTTTTCTTCAGAAATAATAATCTGTTTAAATATTATTATTTTTTCGGTAAAAACAGTCAATTTCAAAATGTGGGGCAACTATCACACTTTTACCCTGTATAATAATTAACCATGCCACATACATTATCTACTCATATAGCTATTTATATTCACTACACTACTGTTTCCAACAACTACTTACGTTGACACACCAATCTTGTATAACCATAATAGGATCCAATGTTTATAAACCACATATAATAATAAGTAGATAATACGCAACCATTCGGGTAAATACATACAACATTTCATGGGATATATCCCATAACCTCGCAGGGGCGCCACTGCTTATATTAACTGGTATTACCAATGCGGCGCATTTTTATATTATAATCACATAAGTGGTAACACTAAATTCGCACCTTGCCTCAGCTTAGAGGATAATCGCATCGCAATCAATTAGTAGCCTTCTATACCGATCTTTCTTGTCGGTACTTGGGGTTGTAGTTTTGTTATGGACGCCACTTTCGGTGTTGGTGGTATAAATAAAACACTACATATCTTTACAATAACTTTATATGACGAAGCAATGTTTCCCAACTACGGTCGGCGAACAAGTGTCCCACATGTGCCCTTTCAAAATCAAAAACTACCGCGATTTACATATCGGTAGGGACAATCTTAAACACAGAAATCCTAGGCGACCATAAATAATGTATGGGGCACCGGCACTTTGTTTGAAGCGACCGGTAGGATACAAAATGGCACATCTGCAAGTCGCCATTAATTAACACAAAAATTAAACACATGTACATGTCTAAATTAGTTAGACACAACAGTAGATTTGCAAACGCTATTAATTAGTTAATACGCCAAAGATATGCAAGCTTACGCCAAAGATATGCAAGCTTACGCCTAGCTACAAACAACACTGCCTCTTGCAGACTGACCTTGCTAACCCATCTTAAGACTCCACCACCCCTTTTTTTCAGCCTGCACGGCCTTACCTTCAAACCTTTATAATTCTTCCCATCTGTTATTGAGAGCCGATAGAAGCTACGTATACTTCTGTAAATATTCATTTGCTAAGCTAACATTTAGGTAATATTAACAATAGGCAGAAACCATTGCCTAACATTAACAGCGTAAACTTCTATCGCCGTAATATTTCAGGGCTTACCAAACTTGGAAATGAAAGTACCAAAAGCATAAATTTAATTATTACTTATTCATAGACCGACAACTATATTAGATGTTTACAATGTTTTGTGTATGTAATAACTACTACCAAAGTTACAATTTCAAATACAATCGTGAAAAATTATAATTTAATTGAGAATAAAATCAAATTTAAACCTGTATGGCGTTGTAAAATAGAAATCCTATGAATAACTAGTGAATATAGAACCTGATCAATACAAAAGAAACATAAACACCTGAACAAAACGAAATGATGTAACCAAAGAAGGGTATTTTGTAGTGTTATTGTTTATTTACAGATGAATATCCAAAATGTACTGCCACAAACAATAGCTTCAACTATGAAGCCGCACCACAAATTAAGCTCAAAGGATTCCTATGAATGTATCAACTAAAAACATTGCAATTTCGATCCCATGACTGCGTTTTAAATTTATAACAACGTTTTTACGTACTGCACAAAAACGTGAGGGATTGGTGTACAAATTGGCCGACCGAATTGATTTATTTTTTTGTGAATGTGCTTGCTTATTCAGACCGGTTTTGAATTAAAATAAACAAAACAGTTCACAAACAACAAACCAATTAGTTACTATCTTAATTAATCTTTTATGTATTCATGTGAAATCCGTGCGAGAAACAACGTGTAAACGTTCTCATACCTCTATAGGAAGAGCCGTTTTTCGTAGGGCCGGGATGTGGCATGTTTTACAAACTAACAATAATAATTAATTCAACACTCGCCGGTAAGGGTAGAATCCGTTACATGTACTCATCAAGACAAAATTCTTTGGAGCTCGGGATCTTACAGTTTTAAACGTGTACGCAGTGCACTCGGAAAGTAAACGCACAAACAGTCAAGCTATATTTTAGCACACAATACAACAATACTGTACTACATTTGCAAGCCATCCGGGGAGTCCCACGTAGCATCTAGTAGCTCACCTTTTGCATTGCTACAGGACTGTCTGTGGTAGTTCTCGTTCGCGGTAGACCTTGGTAGGGCCGTCTTTAGTAAATATTCTCTGATGCACCTAATCTGCATCGGGTACAGGGCAACCGAACAATGGGGCCACTCATATCATTGTGATCGTCAAACGACCTCCACAAGTCATCGTGCGGGAAACACAAAAAAAAACGCAATGCAGCTATCGCTGGCTGACAGGGTCGGTCAACCAGGTCGAGGTCGGGTCGAATGGAAAGTCTATGCAAAAAACACACAAATAAGAATAAATAACAACATCGTCGAAGAGGTCAATGAATTCTGCTATCTTGGCAGTAAAATTACTAAAGATGGTAGGCGTAGATATGTAATTATTAGCAGAATACAACAAGCAAAGAAAGCGTTTTACAAGAAGAAGAAACTTCTGACCTCAAGGAGAAGGAAACAGTTTGTGAAAACATATGTGCGGAGCATTGCCCTATACTGATGCGAAAAAATTAGAAGCATTTGAAATGTGGTGTTGGAGGAGGACGCTGAAAATGAGTTGGGTGCATAGAGTGACAAATGAAGAGATAATGAAAGGAACACAAAAAGGAACACGACTATGGAAAAGTATAAAGAAGAGACGTGATCAACTGATGGGCCACCTTCTACGACATGAAGGACTGTTAAATACAATAGTTGAACTCTAGGGGAAGACCGAGACTGCAGTATATGTCACAAATACTCAAGGACATGAAATGTTATACCTACAGGGAACTGAACAGACTAACCATGAGTAGAAAAGAGTGGAGCCCTGCGACAAACCAATCTGCGGATTGAAAACCAGAGAAGAAGAAATATTACTCTATCAGCTGTTTCCTGAACCCGTTCTGAGTGTCTTCTAATTGTGATTTCGTTTCCTTCCTTTCGTTAATCTTTTTGCCAGGTCCTTTCGAACAACTATGCTATTATGCATAGCATAATAATTGCTTTATAATTCGAGCAATCTCTTTTTGCAAATTTTTTATATAGTGGTAATAGTATTCCTAGCTCCCATTCTTTCAGGGTCTTTTCTTCCCGCCATGCTCTATAGTCTATTGAATAATTTGGTTAATATTGCGAAGCCCTTGGTACCCAAACTTTTAACCATCCCTGTCGTTATTCCGCCATGCCCTGCAGCTTTACCTCTTTTCAACATTTTCGTGGCATCTACAACTTTCTCTAGTTTTATTTCTGGTTGTCCTTCGAGTTCCTCATTATTTTCTGTAGTAGCGACTTCGTCTTCTTTCTCTATAATTTTGTTTGTTTGTTCTGTCGTTAATATTTCTTGGAATTACTCCTTCCATCTCCTTGCAATCTCTTCTTCGTCTTCTAGTGTTCTTCTATCGTTCGTTTTTATATGAGTATCTTTACGTATTTTTCCTTTCCGGAGGGATTTGAGGACATTTTTTCCCCAAATTCTTCCCAAGATTTTTGTTTCGCTTGCTTCACCAGCTCCTTGACTTACCATCGCTGTTCTTTGTAACTGATATATTTTTCGTGCGTTCTATTTTCCAAGTACTCTTTCCATTTCTGTTCTTTGGTTTTTATTTCCTTTTTTATTTCTTCACTCACACATTTGTTTCTTATGCTAGCTAGATTTCGTAGTTCCGCATACTTCTTTTGCTGTCTTTCTTACAGTTTCCCTTACAGAATTCCATAATGCTTCAAGCGGCGCTTTGTCTGAGGTTGCTTTAACTGTGTCCATCTGCTCCTCTACTGTAGTGTTATATTCTCTTGTTGCCTCTTCTATTAATTTATAAATTTCCATTTTTTCCTTGTAATGCAGTTTCTTCCCCCGTGGTTTTCTGACTGTATCTCTATTTTTGACAACGTTACGTAATGGTCAGAGTATATTTGTGTGCCCCTTTTTATTCTTGTGTCCTTTATGACTATGATTTCTGTTTATAATTATGTAGTCTATTATTGATCCCTCTCTTCTGCTCCTTTCTTCTCTAGTATATTTATGTATCTCTTTGTGTAATTAGAATGTGTTTGTTATTATAGGTTGTTCAAAATGCAAAAACCTATCAGCCTCGTTTCGTTGTTGTTCCTGCTGGTCTCTCCATTTACTCCTATCGTTTCACCTGATTCTACGTTCTTTTTGCATACTCTGCTATTTATCTCATATTATTAAGAGTCTTCTCCTGTAGCTTCCTCTATTATTTCTTTAATTATTCCCAAAAATCCCCTTTCTTTTTTGTGATCTCATCCTCATTGGGTTCATATACCATTATTAACGTTGTTTTTGTTTGCCTGTCCATTGCTATCTCTATTTTCAATATTCTCTCCGAGATTCCATTCCCTTTGCGTATTTACTTAGCATTCTCTTTTTTTATTATACATCTCACTCCTCCTTCTGCTCGGTAATTTTTCTCTATCTCACTGTATATCAGAAGGTGTCCTCCTTTCATTCGTATTTCCTCCTTCCCTTTCTTTTTGTTTCGGTTACGCTCAGTGTGTCTAGGCCTGCTTTCGCGAATTCTTCGTCTAGCTCTTTCCTTTTTCATGACAGGCTTATAATATTCCGCATACCCATTTTCCAAGTTCTATTGTTTGTGCCTTTATCTTTATCCTTGTTTGTCATCTCTGTGGCCTTATTGATGTGATTGTGTTCTGTTATTTCAATTTTCGAAACCATTTCCATTGCTGTGCCCAAGCCTCGCGGTAATTCGTTTTTTGAAACCCCCTCCTTGACTTCTTCCGGCCGACCTTTTGCTTTATTCCACTTTCATACTGTTTCGTCTATGATCAGCTTCGGGTATCCACATTTTACATTTTTGCCTTATTTTTCTCTCCACCCGCCCTCTTCCTAATTTGTTTGTCGCTATCTTTTTGTTGTTTGGTTTGGTCATTATTACTAAATAGTTGTTCTCCTCTTATGTGCCTTAGTTTCTTCTTGTTCCTCATAACCTCAATTTTTTTGTCAAAACTATCTAGTTCTACTGGACATGTTTGTTTTTGGTCCTATTTTATAGGCCCTTCTTATTGATACATCAATTCTTAGTTGTTCCTTCGTGAAAATCCCATTCCTTCCTTTAGTGCCGTAGGGTTGTTTGGAGTCACAGATACACTTCGTATTTCTGTATTATTTTGTCTCTTCCTTCTTTCTAGGTGTTCCAATGTCGTTTAGCACCTTTTTAATTTCTATGTACTCCTTCCTTATTTTATAAGTCTCATTTTTTAGTTTTCCGTTTTCTCGTAGCGTTGATGGCAGACAGGGAAGATAATCTCCAGCGAATGCTTTTTCAACTAAACAAAACAGCTAAACATTATAATATGAAGATAGCAATAGAGAAAACTAAAGGGATGGTAGTAGCAGAAGAACCAGTACGCTGCAAGTTAATGGTAGAAGATAAAATCATTGAACAAGTAAGAAAAGTTAAATAACTGGAATTAGACATAACAAGTAACGGAATATAGTGGATGAAGATCACAAGCAAGGAAGGCGGAATGAATATCAAGACAACTACGACACGTGATGTGGCGAAACAGATACATGAATATTGACAATAAGACTAGAATCTATAAAACCCGTGTGAGACCCATATTGACCTATGGGGCTGAGGCGAAATGTGAAACGAATAAAACGAAGCAGATCTTACGAACAACAGAAATGAAGACGTTAAGAATGATAACTGGGACAAGCCTTAGAGATAGAATTAGGAACACACAAATAAGGGAAGACTATGGAGTGACAGATGTGAGGAAATGGGTTCGAGATAGATAAAGACGCTGGAGGGATCACGAACGCATGAACAATGAGACACTCGCCAAACCAGACCAGACACCAGACGGCCGCAGGAAAGACCACCAAAGAGATGGAACGACAGCTGGGCATCAACCTCCATAGAGGACCAGTAGAGGGACATTAGGCAGTAAGAGGACAAAGTCCTACTTTAAGATAAAGAAGAAGAACAAGAAGAAGTTTTCTCACATCTACTATTAATTTTTGCAACATTTCTTATATTTTATCCACTTTTCCCTCGTTTTGCCGTTGTGTTTTTACTGGTAAACTACTTGTCTTCCTGGTTTTGGCTGGGGCTTCTGAGGTTGTTCAATAACAGGTTCGTGCACAATACGAAACGTATTGTTGATAATAAGGGACTAATGGGGGTAACATGCCCTTCAATCATTTTCGATCGCACTCTTTAATATCCTGAATAAGTCTAACATTCCTGATTTTTGAAAACAAAAAATAGGTCATTGAAAGGAACAAAAATGAAACGATTGTTTTTTGTAATAAAAAATTTACAAACAACATAAATCGTAATTTACCTCAAGGTACCAGAAGTAATTACTTTGATAAAAAGTAATTATTGACAAGCACATCACTAATTTTTAAATTACCCGCTGTATTTGAAATGTTATTGCGCGACACTAGAATTCATTGCGCATTGGTAGTAAGCGGACAAAACAAATCAGTATGAAGCGTCACCTTCAATCACTTTCGATCGCACTGTATCTACATTGTCCACTTTTGAAATTAGTTTTTTTTTTGCGCGAATCAAAACTTTACATATTATTACATATTTCTTGGAAGGTAAAAGTAAATAATAATTTAAGAAAACTATATTTGTAACAAATAGTGTATTTTCTTAACAACTAACATTAGAGGAACTAAAACTGAAGAGCATAAACATATCAGAAGTCATGTTAAGGCTGTATCGTCTCTTTTAAGATCATTTTCAACTTTTCCGTTTTCCATTTTCTTCGCTAGAATGTTTTCTAAAGCTTTCTCAACAGACGTATAACGTGTAGACAACGCTCCTTGTTGTTTTTCTGGCAGCAGCCAATAAATGCACGGGCTAAGCAAGTCGGGGTCTACAGGGGGGACCCTTCTATTTCTTGTAGCCCAACTAACAGGCAGCCCAATTAATAACACCAACAGTGTTCCAATCAACGTGAAGAAATAAAAGGATATAAGGAACAATCCAAACGGTTCTTCAGGTTCTTCCGTCGGAGCAACCCTAAAAGACCATAGAGAAAATTAGTAAAATGGAAGTAATGTTCAAATAGCTTAAAGTTAAAAAGGCACCTTCTTTGTTTAAAAAAAGCATTTTATCTTCTGTTTTGACCTTTCTTCTTTATCTACATTTTCATGATTCTAAAGTTACGTCACTGAAGTTGCTAATTTTATCTCATGATTTATTATACTAAAATCCTCTAGAATTTACAGCTTTGCAAACAAACTGAAATGCACAATCATTGATAAAATTATTCGAAGCACTTACGTTGTAACTGCATTAAAGATAGACGTTAAATTAAGATCACATCCTTCTGTGGAAAGGGGCATATGGGGATGCTTTATCATGCCTTTGAATTTGTAAATTTGAACTCCCCCAACAAGCAATGCAGTGAGCACAGTTGATCCAATTCCCCCACACAGAGCTCCCTAAAAATATTACCATAAGTAAATTAACCTAAAACATAGTCCAAAAGACTTTACCGCTGTGTTAGCAGAAGGAAACAACATTCCCAGGGTGAAGAGACCCAGAAGGGGCCCAGCGGTGATACCATGAAGACCCAACGATACTTCAAGGACACCTCCCAGCTTTTCCACCACAAATACTAAAGCAACAGATATGACTCCAATTACAACAACAATTATTTTCATTATGTTGCTAGCTGTCTTTTCTGAGGTCTGCGGTGGCATTCGCGTTCTGATAAAATCTTGATAAATTGTCCCTGCTAAGGTATTCAAACTAGTTGACATGGTGCTGCAATATTAAATCTAAGTTTGGTACAAAAACAATCTAAATATGACCTACCTCAAAGCTGTACTAAAAACTCCAGCAACAAATAAACCAGGAAGTCCTGGAATATGCCCAGCTACATCCAGCACGTAATATGGCAAAAGTTGATCGGATCGCTTTATTTCACCCGTCGATAAAGGATCGCAGTCTGCATACTTTGCAAACATGATAAGACCAGAAAAACAGCTAAGGGATTTCGTGAGTACGGTACCAATTCCAAATATCAGGACGGATCTGCATTTAAAATGGTATAAATAATTAGGTTTGTTTTGAGGCAATTTTGAATTACTTTTTGGCCGCTTCGTACGATGGTACTGCCAAAAACCGTTGCACCGACGATGGGTTAACCCCCAAGTTTGAGACCCATGTAGCTGTCATCCCTACTACAATGCCCCAGAATGTTGTCCTTTCGGTGGGATTCAAATTCATGCTATTAACAAACATATCCATTAATGGTACAGTTTGATCCAACTTCCCTAACTTACTTAAAGAATTCAATTCTGTCTTTGCTAGCAGCTTTTTCCCATATGGCACCAAATCCTCCAGCTGAATAAGTACCCATCGCGAAAACAGTTGTCATGGTCCCAATTGTGACACAGAACTGAAGGGTGTCGGTTAATACAACAGCCTTCAAACCACCAAGGGTGGTATAAAATATACAAACTATGCACACCACTGGACATATTTGATAAAGTTCTATTCCGGTTACTAAAATTTAAAGCGGTTGAAGTAAATAAACAGTTATCCGTGGTTAAATTTAAACATACCTTGATTAAACGCCAGCGATGGGACGTATATAACGATGGGCACGTAAAGCAACGTTGCTATTATAAACAATAAGGAAGCCAGCGTTCTTACGGAATGATTAAATCTGATCTTAAGATATTCGTAACTGCTGACAAGTTGCAGTTTGTAAAAAACTGGCAAGTAAACATAGACTATGGCAGCCATGAGGATAATAGCAGAAATTGGGCACACCCAATACTGGGTTCCATGCAAGTACACTTCTGCAGGAATTCCCAGCAGTGTAATCCCTGAGAGATGACTAAAATAAAATTTCTTCATTATTAAATGTCAAAAAAGTATCTTAACGTAGCACCACAAGTATACTAACCTCTCTATAGATATACCTTACAATAATGAAAAGGTTGTTCTTCCTCACATCTAAACAACAGCAATATTAGCATTATTAAACAAACTAAATACTAACCTAGCAGTAAGAGACATTGCTATGGGAAAAATCTTCATGGACTTTCCTCCATGAAGATACTCTTCCGTGGTTGACTGTTTCGAACCGAAACACCCATAGTAGATACCAATAGCTGCGCTAATACCCAACATGAAAGAAAATAGGGCATAATCGATCCATGAAAATAAAAGAGTAGCGCTAGGTTTATCAATCACATCTAGGGGAATACCCGTTGTATAATTCAGATCCATGGCTAAAAATTAAAAAAAAACTACAGTTCAACATGCCTTACCGACCTCTAACTAACGTAACTTGAAGATTAAGTGTCTGTTTGAATACTAAGTAGTACTAATGCAAATAAACGTAAATTTTATAAAACAGTATAAGTACCTTAAGTAATTTCAAAAACGTGTTTTCGTACACTCAAACCACAACATGAAATATGCGCTTGTCTTCTTACGAATATCACTATCTTATGAGTCTATAAAATAAACGAACTTTTGTAAGCACACCCGAGGAAGATATTCCTTGACAAATATTTTATCTCGTTATATATACAAAACGTATACGCAACTGTAGCAGTAAATCATTTTTAACACCTATTTACATAATTGTCTAAAAGATACAAAAATAGTACGATTTCCTACCATCATATATTACGTTGATGAGTCGGAGCTTAACTAAATACTTTAATGGATTGGTAAACGTTTAGAAATATGTGGAAAGTTAAAGAACCTTGAATGTCAAAGATTGATTGTGCAATATTACGTAAAATAACGTCTAGTCAGACTCTTAAGAAAATTTTGGTTATTTAGAATAAAAAGAATTTTAACATTCAAGTAACTTAAAAACTTAAAATGAAAATATCAAATACAAATTTTTACATGAGTAGTAAAAAATTAAAATTGGGTTTTCTCAACTTAATAAAGTAACCTTAAAATGGTTTTATAGAATTTTCATTGAAACGTTACTGAAATAATTCAATAAAACGTTTCTATGGTATTTGAACAAGCTCCTCCGGTAAAATTCCACTTTGTTTTTAAGACTCATTTCATACACCATGTATGTAACGTTATATAACGATAGAGTGAATCGTGTTTTCTCTTTTTATAAACGATTCATAACAATCCCCCAAAAAAGTACAACAAATATTTACAAAAACCAACCAGTACTAAGACGAACCATAGAAACGTTTCTGTGGCTTTTCAACTCACTTCACTAATAATTTAACAAGAATCGTTTGGAATGTCATTCATATAACGTTTAATTTTCGTTGTACAAAACGTTAAATTTTCTCAATAGCATACACAGCATCGTCAAAAAACAGTTTATAATGACTTTCGTCAAACGATTTATTAAAACGTTTCTATGATGTTTACATTTTATTTTCGAAAGCTAAAAACTGTAAACCACAAGCCATTACTTTACAAGAGCTTAACATATTGTAATTTTATATTCGAATATGGTACAATTTTGCGAAATTATGTCGTAGAACCAGAATGAATGTTGTATGAATACACCGTTCAGCAGAAAACTATACAGAAGTATAGTATAGTAGTATGGTATTAGAAAAAGATACGAAAAAGTCAAATTGACTGATGCTTATATGATAACGTTTGGTTACGGTTTCATAATGACCATAAAGTTGAATTAAACAGTAACGTTATGGAAACTATACATAAAAACGTTTTCAAAACATTGTCTACTGTCGCTGATATGAGTCATTTACCACATCATTTATATAGTATTTAGTTGTCATTCTAAACCGTATAAAATAATCTTCAAATGATTTTCTAGAATTGCCGGAAAAATTTATTATAGTAACCATACTAAAATATATTAATAAAACGTTTCTGTGGTATTTGCACAATTGCAGTATCATTTTACTTTATTTCCAAGGATCATTTCATATATCATTTGTGTAAGTTTTCTAGATAAGATAAAGTGAATCGTGTTTTACCTTTTTATTTTTTTGAAACGGTTCGTAATAATACCCAAAAATCAAATCCACAAATATTTAAAAAAAGCGACCAGTACTAAGACGAACCATAGAAACGTTTCTGTGGCTTTTCAACTTACTTCACTAATTATTTAAGAAGAATCGTTTGCAATGTCATTCATATAACATTTAATTTCCGCTGTACAAAACGTTAGATTTCCTCAATAGCATGCACGGCATCGTCAAAAAACGGTTTATAATGATATATCAAAACGTTTCTGTGACGTTTACATTTTATTTTCAAAGGTTAAAATCTGTAAACCACAAAAAATTACTTCACAGCAGATTGACATATTGTCATGTCAAATTCGCACATGGTACAATTTTACGAAATTGCGTTGTAGAATCAGAATGAATGTTGTAGAGAATACACAGTTCAGCAGAAAACGATATAGAAGTATTCCCTGTTAGCAAAAAGATACGAAAAAGTCAAATTGACTTCTGATGCTTATATGATAACATTTGGTTACGGTTTCATAATGACCATAAAGTTGTATTAAACAGTAACGTTATGGAAACTATACATAAAAACGTTTTCACAACATTGTCTAGTGTCGCTGATATGAGTCATTTACCACATCATTTCCAAAGCATTTAGTTTATATTCTAAACCATATAAAATAATCTTCAAATGATTTTACAAGATTGCCAGAAAAATGTATTATAATAACCGATACTAAAATAATTCAATAAAACGTTTGTGTAGTGTTTGAACAAACTCTTCCGGTAACATTTCACTTTATTTTCAAGAATCATTTCACGCACCATTTGTGTAACGTTTTGTAAAAACGATAGAGTGAATCGTGTTTGCTCTTTTTATAAACGATTCATAACAATCCCCCAAAACCGTAAAACAAATATTTACAAAAAGCAACCAGTATTAAGACGAACCAAAGAAACGTTTCTGTGGCTTAACAAACTCACTTCGCAGAATTAT
Organism: Limonius californicus; assembly: GCA_014611495.1. Classification (NCBI taxonomy): domain Eukaryota; kingdom Metazoa; phylum Arthropoda; class Insecta; order Coleoptera; family Elateridae; genus Limonius; species Limonius californicus. Next base: position 32,775 of record JABXWE010036238.1, read on the forward strand.
TTAAGAAGAATAGTTTGGGATGTAATTCATATAACATTTAATTTCCGCTGTACAAAACGTTAAATTTCCTCCATAATATACATAGCATCGCCAAAAAACAGTTTACAAAGGACTTTCATCAAACGATTTATCATATCATTCCTGTAACGTTTACAGTTTATTTTCAAAAGTTAAAATTTGTAGACCACAAGCCATTGCTTTACAGGAAATTAATATATTGTTATAGTATATTCGAATATGGTGCAATTACCACTTACAATTTTACGAAATTACGTTGTAGAACCAGAAAGAATGGTTTATCGATACGGTTCTATATAACTATATAAAAATATACCCTGTTAGAGAAAAAATTCGAAGAAACCAAATTGACTTTTGAGGCTTACGACATAACGCTTGGTTACGGTTCCATAATGACCATAAAATTAGTTTAGTTTAAACGGGAATGTTCTGGAAACTATACCTAAAAACGTTATGTACTGTCGCTGAGATTAGTCATTTCCAGAGCATTTGGTTTGCAATATAAACCACGTAAAATCGTATTAAAGTTATTTTATGGAATTGTCAGAAAACGTTTTATAATAAACGATACTAAAATATTCCATGAAAACGTTTCTGTGGTGTTTTAACAAGCCCTTCGGTTGAATGAATCGTGTTTTCTCCTTTTGCGAAACGATTTATAATAATGCCTCAAAAACATATCAATAAATATTCGCTTTAAGACGCTTCAACTTGCTTTGCATAATAATGTAACAAAAATCTTTGGTATATCGTTCATAAAACGTTTAATTCACGCAATACAGAATGTAAAATTTTTTCAGTATAGTAACATACATAGCATCGTCAAAAAACAGTATATAATGACTTTCGGCAAGCGAATTATCAAAACGTTTCTGAGACATTTACATTGTGTGTGCAAAAGTAAAAGGTTGTAAGACACAAGCCATTATTTTACAAGAAATTCAAATATTATTACACATCAGCACATCAGAATATGGTGCAATTACGACTTAAAATTTTATGAAATTACTTTGAAGAGCCAGAATGAATGTTTTGTAGAACAAACCATTCAGCAGAAGACTACATGATTATCAATCTTATTCTAGTATTCTCTGGTAGAGAGAAGATGCGAAAACGTCAAATTGACTTCTGAGGCTTATAGCGTAACGGTTGCTTTCAGTTTCATAAAGACCATACAATTAGGTTACGCAGATTTCATAGAATCACCAAAGAAGTAATTCATAATTACGTTAGAGAATCGATTCATAAAACCGTTTCTAAAACGTTGTGTACATTGATTAAAGTCATTTTCCATATCGGTTATATAAATTTTAATTTCTATTCCAAATCGTGTAAAATTTGTATAATAAAACTTCAAAGAAACGGTTGTGTGGTGTTGGAGCAAACCCTATCAGTAGCATTTTACTTTATTTTCAAAAATCATTCGATACATCATTTGAGCAACGTTTTATTAATGTGATGGGTAAATCCTGTCTTCTTTGAAACGATTCATTACGATGGTACAAAAACGTATGAACAAATATTCACAAAAATGGCCCATAGAGAAGTTTCTATGGTGCTTCAACTTTTTGCGCATAAATATTTAATAGGAATCGTGTGCTATATCGTGCATAAAACGTTTCATTTCTGTTGTACAGAGCGTAAAATCCAGTTTAAAATACATATACAGCATCGTAAAAAAACACTTTACAACAGCTTTCGACAAACAATTCAACGAAACGTTTCTGTGGTGTTTACATTTTATTGGCAAAAGGAATATGTTATAAACAAGCCATTATTTTACAAGATGCTTAAACTAGTTTCATAGAATTAAAATAACGTTGTAGAAACGATTCATAAGAACGTTTCTAAAACGTTTGTACTATCATTCATAAGCGCCATCTGCCATATCGTTTACATAACAGTTAATTTCTATTCTAAACCAAGTAAAATATCCTTGAAATGGTTTTATAGAATTCCCAGAGGTCGTTTTATAATAACGTTACTGAAATAGTTCAAAGAAACCGTTCTGTGGAGTTAGAACACGCCCTTTCACTAACATTTTACTTTATTTTCAAGAATCATTCCATACATTATTTGTGTAACGTTTTTTTTTTAATACGATAGAGTGAATCGTGTTTCCCCTTTTCTTAAACGATTTATATATATATATTGCTATGTATGTTAATAAGCTATTAAATAATTAATAATAAGACAAACAAATAGCCCCACGTTGGCTTGCGTCATAAGAATGCTATGTAGATTCCTTATAAATTTAAATTTAATATATAAAAATGTAAATTTTGGTTTATTATACCTCGGCTAGCTTAAATAAATTTTTTAAATGTTGGTTACGCCCATAAAATGATTTAAACATAATAGCATACATACAATTTAAATTCTCAGGGTTATTTTTTTAAATTCGTGGCTTCACTGGATTGATAGTTATAAAACACAATAATCAATTCAACACTTATACAATAAAATTAATTAAAACTTATCTGTATTTCCTTATAAATGTTGACTCCGGGTGTATATCCTCGTATTGATGTAGCGCTGTGTATAACTAACCTTCCCAAATCTGCGATCTCAGCAATTTGCCGCCAAATAACATATGACAGTGTCTCCACTCAGCTTGACCTTGCTCTTGATAAATCAGCCACAGTTATCGTGAAATTTATTAAATATTAAATGAATGGTAAGTGAATTCTTCCGTTTTATGCAGTATTAGTAACACTTTGCTATTTAATAGGCTTCCATCATTTATTTACTCCACAATTTTGAGAATGAAAACACTGTTGATTATTTACTCCAGGTAAGTTGAAATTATTTTTATTATAATTAAACCATTTTAAACTTGAAATTAATTACACTTTGTATTATTCATATAATTAAATGCATCACATAATATTAATTATTTTTAAATTTTTAGAAGGTTACATAACCTCAATATGAATGTAAACAAAAATTAGGCACTGCCCAAGATTTTGGAAAATAGCTCTTAATACATTTAAGATTCAAAATTAGAGCTTACACGTGAAGCGTGCTTTCTCGTTGAACACTGAAGACAGACTAAAATAGAAAAATCGTCGAATTTGGAACTCAAGCGCATTTTCCAAAATAAATGGTCCAATCAAGAAATTTCTACTAATCAACACAATCTACAGCTGATTTAATAATAATTAAGAATGATTCATTACAACGTTATAAAGTCAAATTTCAACAAACAAATAGCAGATTCACAATCTTGATAATTTTATGAAACTATTAATACCAAATACGATCAAATTAAATATAAAAAATTTACATGTGCTTAAAAATTGAATTATACATAAAATTTCTTCAAAACACTTCAAAATTGTTATAAACATCAATAATAATTAGTAACAAACATGTAGAACCAAATTATACACCTTTTACATTCATTAAACATAGAAAAATATCCAATTAAAGAATTATAACCTTCAAATCTAATTAATACAACATTTTTTTTCAATAATTATTAAACAAGTTCAAATAAACTATAACAACCTCTTCTATACTTCTCCCTTTACACAATATAAAATAAATATAACCATAATATAAAAATTAAACATAAATGAATGTGGTAATACCCATCGTTACACATATAAATTCACAATAATAACATTTTTAAGTTTCAGGGCTCCTTCACACCCATAAAGCAACTAAAATAACTTCCTGCATCACACTACGATGTCACAACTTCACTGATTAAAGAGTATCTCCTCTCAAGAATACTTTTATTACCTATAATGCTGGTACGAAGCACTACCGAACAACACCAGATACATAACTTACCTATTAAGTACACATTTACCATCATTAGTCGATATAATCTTATAAACATCCTTCTTTACATTATAAACAAACTAATACATCATTACGAAGCCAAAATCTCATGTAGTCATAGTTATTTTATAAGACTAACATAGTTTAAGTCATTATTTATTATACTAACATTAATATAGGGTAAATAACATAGCAATATATAT
>JABXWE010036239.1:0-10565 GCA_014611495.1 Limonius californicus
CGAAAGACAACTTGTGACTTTCGAACTTAATCAACAAGTATTTTTGAAAAATGACAGACGTAACAAAAAAGAACCAAAATTTAAAGGACCATTCAAAATAATAAAAATACTTCATAATAACAGATATTTAGTACAGAACCCTCAAACCTCAAGAACCCTCGAACGACATTATAATGAACTCCTGACTGTTGCAGGACAATCATCATCTTCACCCTTACCTGGTGTATCTACCCGATCATAGGAGATGTAACAATTACCCCCCTAGCTGATAACCCTGGACTTTATCCACTTACACTTGGTACAGCCCAAATCAAGGAAAGTGAATGGACCCTAATTAAAAATATAGATTATACCTCTACTATAGACGATTATGTTATTCTACGCACTAATCTTTTATCAATTATCAAAGCCTTAGAAAATAAGTCATTTATATTAGAACATAAACAAAAACAATTTGTAGGTAATATAACGGTTTCTAATGACAACTACCTAATACTAATTAAACGATATATTGAAAGAATTGATCAATTAATCAATCAAATATTTCCTGAAAGTACTACGAAACATAAACGTGGGCTTATCAATATGTTAGGCACCGGTATTAAATTTTTAACTGGAAATCTAGACACCGCTGATGGCGAAAAATATGAGAGTGCAATTTCACAATTACAAAAACATAAAGACTCTAATATTAAAATTTTAAGTGAACATACACACATGTTAAATGACACCGTAAATGATTTAAAGATATTACATTTCAATCAAGAAAATCTAAATTCAAATTTAAAAAAAGTAATAACTCAAAACGAGGAAATAGCTAGAATATTTTACACATTTTCTATACGTAACATTTTAAACGAAGCTTTATTTTCACTACAATTATTTCTTGATACCTGGAGTGAACTAGAAACTGCATTAACCTTTGCGCAAAAACAACAAATGCACATGTCACTATTAAGTAGCCAAGATTTAATCTCAACCTTGAATCAAATCTTACTCTTCCTTAGTCAAAAATCTGATAATTCTTTAGATTTACCTTATCCTGTAAAAATAATAAATTTACATCAATATGAAAATATCATAATAACAAAAGCCTACCAAATCCAGAATCGTATCACCTTCATTTTTGAAATACCACTTATTGCAAAAACTCAGAACTATAAATTGACACAACTAATACCCTTCCCAATTTACATTAATCAACAAAATTATAGGATGATCATACCTACCTATAACACTATTCTATTTAATCCTTTAGAATCAATACCAATTGAGAGTGATCACTGCACTTTAGTTAACTTGCATAATTATTTCTGTTATCAAAAGAATCACCTCAAAATATCAAATAACAAATTATGCGAAACTCAGTTATTATCTTTTAATCCAAATCAAACCTGCACACCTTATCTTTTTGAACTCATTAATCTAAAGGTGTCGCAAATCGATGAATCTACTTGGCTTATAACTACACCTTCCGAATTATTAATAAACTAAATATCAAGAATATAAATACAATTAGTGTTCCTAAATTAGATCTAATACCTATTAACACGAAAAATTTGATCCACAATCAATTACTGCTGAACAAACAACAAGCCATATTAGATTCTGTCAATAATACTAATAATGTACATACTTATATGTCTGTTACTTCAATATTAATTATAACCATTGTTCTACTTTTAATTATAAGTTCTGTAGTATATCTATATTGTAAACGACTCTCCTTAAAAGACCGATTTATTAAATATATGTACAAAAAATCAATAAATGTACCACTTGAGTTAATTGAAGCAAAAATTTAATATATTTTAGCGAATAAAATATAATAAATTGTCTTGTAAGGGAGGAGTAATGTATCTAGTAATGTATTATACACTTAACCTTCTTATCTAGCTTAAGAGCAAAGTATCACATACTTGTTATTCTCAACCTGCTTATCTAACCTCTTATCCTGGGTGTTCATACTATATAATCAACTTGTTCATGTAATACAATTAGTCTTAACTTGTATATTGTTGCTACATGTCGTAATGTTAGTCAACTCTGTACATTTATACTCCTATGTTTAAAATAAAACTCCATAGTAAAAAAATAAAGTTTTAATTTGTTTCGGCCACAAAACGAAACTGGCGCGGGCAACACCCGCTTCGTGTAAAAGAGGCCTAATGGATTTTGTTTTTCAGTTGAAAGCATTTATTAGGAAATTTTTAAGTTCCGCAATATAAACCAATTACAAGTCCGTACTGTCTCAAAACCGTTTAGCGATGGCGCATATGTTAACAAAATGGATTTAAAACGTTAGATATTAAACTTTAAATTTATATAAACATCCTTTTTACATTTCTATATTTTCAGTATCATGATAGCAAACATTTTCATATCTGAACTATTACTAGAAATAATGAGTATTTGAAAATTCAACCGTTTAAATTTGGATGCAGTTTATTGCACTTGTATCATAGTATACAGGGTGGGCAAATTTCGACGTTTTGATAAGGAATCTCGATAACGATAAGAGATGTGGAAAAATGGTTCCCCGTTCTCGATCTCTTTTTTCCAGACAAACCCTGCAATTGATGCTTGAACCCAAAATTGGTTATCGTCTTTTGTTTCAAATTAATCGCGTAAATTCGATTTGTTGACTTTTGGTTTTATCGATGAAACATCCAAATTTCCCCACCCTGTACTGTACCAGTTTTTCTTCTGCACTGTGATTTGCTATATTATTTGTGACCTTCATCATTATAATTTTTCTGTAATTTCTGGATGTTCATCTGTTTACAGTTTTTCAGAACGAAATCAGTTGAAACTTGATTCAATTCAACGTCTTGCACTCGCAACTGTCCAAATATCACCTCTTTCGAACTGTAAAGATGTTTCGACAAAATAATGAGTCTTTGACATTTGTCCATTCGATATGGATATAAAAACACATTTTTATGTAACATCTTATTGATTTGAAGTGTGTTGTTCATTATCCATTATTTCCGTGGCTGCTGCACAATTTTGTCTGTAACTTTTGCCGGTTGACTCCATAATTTTCAACAGTACCATTTTCACGAAAATTGGTCACGCGCTATTTTACGATTCTTCTGATCTACTAGCATACAGAAGCAATATCTGAAAATTCTTCTCAGGATTTCTTGAGGCAATTTTCAACGGAGCATGTCCAAATTCCATTTAACAAAATTTCCGAAATAACTTTTAATCATGAACGTTTTTGTTCAAATGAGAAAACCTTTTGTTCCGTAAAATAATCACGTCGCACAATCAATACCTGCTCCATGTTTTCACTCATACACAAAAGTGTTTTTCAAAAGTGTCTATACAGTGTCAAGATTAGGAATATGTCAGTGTGGAAATCAACAGCAGAACAAATATTAGCAAAAATAATTAATTATAGTGATTAATTTATTAAGCAAATAACCGATGAATTAAATAATCGACTAATCAAATAATGAATATATAGATCCATCAAATAATTGCATAATCGACAACAGTTCTACTGAAAGCATTATTACCAAGAATAGTTAAAAAATTACTATGCCAATTTATAGTAAATGTAAACAAACCCACGAACGCAACTGAAAAACATAGATTTAATAAGAATTGTCCCTTTAATATAAGGGAAGGGGCGTCGGGGTATTTTCTCTATTAAATTGAATTTTGATTGGTAGTCGGTAGTCTTACCAAATATCACCGTAAAAATTTAATACTGCAATTTTTCTATATTTGTTGTCAGCAAAATTTCCACTCCACAGTTTTAATCGGAATAACCACTTTTTTCTAATCACAAGTTATTTGCTCAATGATGAAATTGTTATACATGGCATAGTTGACAGATAGAAATAACAATAAATAACATGTCACTATTTGTAGCGTCCTATTTTCAGTAATAATTAATTCTATATTGAACCACTTTTGTATGAATATACATATCATTAATTTGAATATTGTTTTGCCGCGTTTACTAGTGACGAGTTTTGTGCAACTGTTATTGAAACAAAACATGATATCACGAAATGTATATAATACATACAAAATGAAAAGCTTATTCTATACGGTGATTCCAAATTTGTGCGAAAAACCTGAACCACGTATAGCTGAAGATATTTAACCCCTAAATTACGTAGTAATTATAGTAATAATTCTGTACCTCTACGCAGATATGAGGCTTCAAAGTTTTCTTACATCGATTCACTGTTATAATGTAAACAACTTTTTAGTTTCTCCGTCATTTGAAGTGTGAACAGTGAATGAAATCTGACCCAGAAGTGAAAATTTAGGTTTAAAATTTGGAAATTACGTATATGTATTTAAATTGTCATTTATATTCGAGAGTTTGTTAGATAACTCTTTAAATATTTTATTTTCAAACAAAATTATAAACACCTATTTTTTAGAAAACAAAATACTTATTCAGAAACTTAAAAGCTAAAATAAACTTAGGTAACAATCTCATTTTCAAGATATACCCAATGTACACATTTACAACCAACTTTCTTTTCTGGGTCAGATTTGATCCACTTTTCACACTCAATTGTACATTTTGCTAGAAATTAATAAAAAAAAATTAATAATATGGTTTTCTTCGTCTTATGGTAGTTTTTATATTAGTGGGAGTTAAGTTTAATTTTGTATTCATTATAATTAGACTAAAAACAGAGTCAGAGAGAATCCAAAAATTTGATCCAATTTTTTTACCGTTTTCTAGACAACTGTTAGCTTTCTAAACCAACGAAGTTGATAAACTCGATATTGTGGATTATGATCAGTAGGAAATCTTACAAATTATTGCTAAACCACAGCTCCTTAGCGATAGAGGGTCGTACTCTGTCCCAGAAATGGACAAACTTTGTTCTTACAATAAGTAGTATTGTTCTTAATTTTATTTCGAATATATCTTGTGTTTTAGTTCAAGAATGTTAATATACTTTTGTACTACTTCTGATATGGTTATATTACGTCCCTTATAACTTTGGAATTTATTAAAATAACCTCTAGGAAAAACTGGCTTGTAACTTAAAGTGTAGCGGATGGCGCCCAGATATTTGAAAAGGTTTACAATGTTTTCGGGTCGGGAAATAGATCAGGGTGGTCCTAAAGACCTGGTAACTGTGCCACTATGACCCAAAAAATAAAAAAAAACTAAACAAAATCTATGTAACCGATTCTCGTACAATTCAGTAAACTGTTAGTTGAGGCATCCAGTTACATTTACCTAGGATACCATTCGATAAAAGCAGTAATTTTGTATTATATATATGCAGCGAGTTTTGACAGCCTAAGCCCTAAGCCATATCTCGCACCCTTGCTCTCCACTCATCTCTATCTTGCCAGGTGTCCCCATCCAATCCTCGATTTATCATCGTCTTCTCCACCTGGGTTTTCCATTTTAGCGCTGGTTTCCCTCGTTTCCGTCTTTCAGGTGGAATCTATTCATACATCTTTTTGGGCCATCATTCTTGTGGCATTCTTCTGACATGTCCGTACCAGAGAAGTCTCCTCATAGCTATTTCATCCAACACCGTTTTCTCGACATTCATCCTTCTTCTCACCTCTTCATTTCTTATGTGGTCTATCTTACTAATTGTACTACTTCTTAGGAAGTCCATTTCTACAGCCATTATTTTTCTTGCATTTGCCTTCGAAATCGCCCAGGTTTCAGCACTATATGTTAATATTGTTTCTATAACTGCATGCCATATTCTTTTGTTTGTCTCCTGTGTAATTTTTTCTGACCACAATAACGAATGTAGTTGTCTTATTGTCTGTCGACTTTGGCCAATCCTTGGTATAATTTCTTGACTTGTCCTTCCTGTTTTAGAGACTACTCCTAGATATTTGTAGTTCTCACATGCAGCTATTGTATTATCTTCTATTTGCAGATCTTAGTTACGTTCTCCTATTACTAGATAGTTTGTTTTTCCAAAGTTTATTTCAAGGCCCCATTTCGAGTACGTCTCTTTTAATTTTCTTAACATATAAGATGTATCGTCAATGCCCGCTGAAATTACAGCCTAATCATTGGCAAAAAGCAAGGTGTGCAAATACTCTTCATTTATCGGAATCCTCATGACATGACAATTTCTATTCCACTCCTTCAATACTTCTGTCACATATATTTTAAACAAAGTTGGAGATAAACAACCCCTTGTCTTAAGCCTTTGGTCGTTTTAAATGCTTCCGATATCTGCTTTTTTTATTTTTATTGCGCAAATGCAGTCCCGATAGATATTCTTTGTAGCAATTTGGTATGTTTGGTGTATCTGGGTTTTCTTCATCACTACGAATAGCCTGTGAAGTGGTACCGTGTTGTAGGCTTTCTGAACATTCACAAATACGATATATATAATTTCCTATTCAAGAATTAATAAAATGTGAAGTGATGTAAGAATGCTGCCCAGTTACCCGCATTCGCCTTATACAAGTATCGCGAAGAGATAATGAAAGTATTAAGATATAGTAGAATAAATACAGACAAAAAAATATATTTTTACATTATACAAACATCAGTCAAATTTAATTTAATGGTTTTAAGTATTTTTTGTTTTGTACGCAATCCGTGTAGGATAAATTATTCGTCCTTTTTATACTAAAAGTCTGGACTACCGTTCCTTTCTTTACTAACAGTAACACTTGCTTACATGGTAGGACTTCGGCTTCTGTGTTCCGTTTCCTTTTTAAGTTTCCTTTGGTTTCTGACAAGTTCTTGTCTACCTGCAGAACCACCAGTCCGTGAGTCTGCACGCGGTTTATTTTTAGAACCTTTAGGCTTTGCTCGTTTACGTATATTTGCTTCGTTGGTTTTCTCCATTACCTTGTGGTATTTTGGGTTTCAGCTTCGTACTCTTTGTTTTTCACAAGTCGGTTTTTGTCCTGACACTTAAAATACTGCCTGAATTGAATTTAAATTTTTACACAGATGTGCCTTCAAGACCTGAAAGTTACGTACTGAATTATACTTTGAACTATAAACATCTACTTTACTATTTTACCTTCAAAGTGGTGGCAGGAAGGCATGAGGCGTTAAATTTTTCGGAAATGTTATCCGTCAACAAACAATGAAATTGCTCGAAAACAAACATTCGGACAAGAACCAAAAAAATTATTTACATTTTAGTGAATTGATGTAAAAAAAACTTCGATGCCCCTATCTGGTGCCGAATTAATAAAAATTGCTAGGTGATTTAGGAGTTAAATATTCTCAGCTATAAATGGTCAAAGTTTTTCACACATATTTAGAATCACCCTGTATAAAGTTTTTTCAATCCATTTAAAAACAATGTTTTCTGCTATTGCTGCAGTTTGGTATAATCATTTCTAGCAGATCGTTGAAACGGAGTTGCATATCAGTATTCAATTGTTTTAAATGTTTTACGTACACAAAAAGATCGTCGTCTTGCAGTTCCGAGTTAAGAATGACCAATGATGGAAACTGTATTAGAACACGTACTCGAAGTTACTCCAGAATAGCTTGAGTTTCCCAAGAAAAGCAGTAATGGCTACTTTGCAAGATATACGATTGCTATTTCTTCCTTGTAGCTCTTCGTTCAACAAATTCAACTTTTCAAATATGTCTGATATGTAGATAAAATATGTTACATTTAGCAGCAATGATCTCTTCTCCAAGCAGTTTATCACCTAAAAATGATACAATACTGTCCCAAAGTATAACAAAATGCCGAAGACAATTTCCTTTCCGAATGCAACTTCTTTCATGCGGGAATGGGGCCCATAGGGGGCATGCAATAATACACAATTACAGAAGAAAAACACTATTTATTAATAAAATTAACTTTTGAACAGTAGTTTGCGAGATTAGTTGCAAATTTTCTAACTATAGCTTCCACTAATTGTTCTTTGTTTGCGAAAACCCATTGACGATGAATGCTTAGCATGGCTAACCCATTTAACCTATTTTGACCAATAGTGCTTCTAAACCATGTGTTTTTTCGCTCTTTTTTAAAACCTCGATGATATATGTCGCTTCTTTTACCTCATTCCACATTTTGAACCACAATTCCCTTGCTCCTTCTATGCCTTCCAAATTGTAAAACGTTGCACAAGATGAAGTACTTTCATTACATTCCTCCAATGAAACATCTCAAATGTTACTCGGATGGGAATGTACAATGAAAATGCAGCCGATTTTTCTGTAGAAAATCTTACTTCTAAAAATGATATGATGGAATCCAAGTAAGGAATTATTAGAGACCTTCTCCAAAATTCGGATGGACTTCCGGCTGGAGGGTTGCTTCTGTGCATTTGTCCGCCAGCAACGCGAGTGGCGGTTATATCAATAACAAATGTTTTGCAATGTTGCCTGCTTTTAAAACGTCAACTGTGACGTTCTCTGGATCTCCCCGATGCTCTCTTACCATGACGAGAATAGTTTGAATGTGCTGGTTAGCTGTAACTATGTCAAGTGGCTTTAATGAAGAGTATTTGCAACAAGTTCCAGTGTAGAGGGATACTTCGCAATTAATGCTACTCATACAACAAAAGAAGATCTGCACGCCGCTGCATGCATTTGATTTGCATTTTTTCTTGTTGCTGCATTACCCTCTTCAGCTAATGTCTCTAATGCTTCATCAATATCGACGAAGTGATCCTTAAAATCACGGATGATCTTGTACTTCTCTGACCATCGAGTCTCCCACAATTTAGGAATGTTCACAATAAGCTTGCGTCATAAAACGGACTCGCGAAAGAATATGATTATCTCCTTGATAGTTCCAACGCAGTTTCGAATTTCTGGAATAACGTTTAATAGGTCGTTCACGAGAAGATTTAGTTGTGCGAGAAGCAATGGAAATACAAGGCTTTATTGTACTTTTGCCTCAAGATCGCCTGCACACCCCCTTCTTTCCCAGACATATAAATATCCGCAGGACGCAGGAAACAACCGAGGACAGTACTTTTCTGTTTTTGTCTATTAATTATTAATTAAACAGGCGATATTGAAGTGCATTTGATTTTATGAAGTTGACAGCTTTTACTACTACAGCTAAGGTATCATGCAAACGTCTTCGCAATCTTTTTTGAAACTAAACGTTGGCAGTGAAATACGCAGTAAATACAAAAAACTTCAGGGATAGCATTTTTCAAATGAGCAATGAATCCTTTGCCATGTATCCACCATGGCGGCAGCACTATCAGTTCCACAGACAATGACAATTTTTAGAGGAATATTATTTTTCTTGAAATAACTCTTGACTACTTCAAATATTGTCTCACCTTTTATGTCTGTCTTGAGCTTTCGGGCAAAAAGTATTTCCTCATTGACCTGATCGCCATTAAAATACCTAACATATGCCATCAGAACGGGCTTCCTTATCCTGTAAAGTGGATTCATCAATTTGCAAAGCAAACTTCTTGACTTGCAGTTGTTCAACTAGTTGTTTTTGCATATCATCTGCCATTTCATCAATTCGTCTTGCTACTGACGAGTTACTCAAAGAAATTGTTTGCTTGTGTAAAGCAGGGCAAGTTTTAATTATTTACTTCGTTTTTACTACCCCGTAATTTGGGAGAAACAATTAATACTTTCTACTGCCACCTAGAAGGCGGAGTATGGCAGTACATTGAACAGTATTCTAATATTTCAATATTATACTATGCTTATTTTAAGTGGGTGTCGTCTTTTTTTTTAGCGAATTGTGAGTAAAAATAACGGGTTTTATTGCCAACTTAATTTAAGAGAATTGCACAAGCCATAGTTTAATAGATTTGAAGGTTGATAATGCCACAGGTTTACAAATATCAGTTAATGAAATTAATGTGAAACGAAAATTTGAAGTCCGCTGTAAAGCATGCATTAGATAAATTATAATTGTCGCTTCATAGTTTTTATTTCTTCTTTATACGTTCAAGATATTGTATAAGCGAATTTTTGTGGCCCACTCAGAAGTCTCTGTGGGCCCCCAATATTATGTTTTTTTGTGGCCCCTAAGAAATACGTTGTGGTCCTCTGGGGGCCCATATGACCCATGCTGAGAACTGATCTAGATCAAAGAGACAAAGCGCTTTGTGAGGACTTTCATACTTCTAAAATATAAATTACAACTTTTAACAGTTGCTGCACTTTCAAAATAATATTTCGATAAACCTGAGATAATTGTCAGCTTTACATATTTAGTAACTATATAGCTATGTGGTAATCGAAAATATGTAAATTTATCCTATACTAAAATATGGCACATGAGCAGTTCTTATTACTGAGATGTACCTGTATTATTATTGCTGTGTTAAATTTTGTAATACAATATTTTCTTTTTAATAAACTATTTAAAGCCCTGGTCTACAATCCAGGGATTGTACTGCAAATACTTTGCAAAAAGTGCTTCAGAACCAATAGATGAAGCCGCTGTAGAAAATTGTTATTATTAAGCGCAAAAATTGCTTCTAAAACTCAGTATTTTTGTTCTATCTATCGATTTTACACTTAACCATAGAGCATATCTTTATTGCTCTACGACTTAACGAACTTTTCAGCAATAAAAAAATAATGAGAGTTCAACATTTTATGGCGTGAACCGCGTTTTAATTTATATCATTGC
>JABXWE010036241.1:0-16073 GCA_014611495.1 Limonius californicus
TTAGATAGTGGACAGTGGACAGTGGAAAGTGGACAGTGGACAGTGGACAGTGGACAATAGACAATAGGTAGTAGAAAGTAGATACTGTTTTCTTCTACTTTGCCTTCCGTGTATGTACGGATTACCTGCCTAAGTGGGTACATGTAAAATAGTGAACAAGAATGGCATAGGGAAGGTATTTTAATATATTTGCTAATTGTTGCAGTTGTTACTGACACAATGCGATATTGGAGTAGGTAGCTGCTATAAATAACTTTATAAGAACTATGCGGAAGCTAAAGTAATAAATATAATGTTTTCAAAAGTTATGTAGAATTAAGAGGAAATTAATATAGCTATGATCAATATTTACACATTAAATTTCTTGCTTTAGTTTGCATAAAGCTTAGTTAAGTTTCGTTTAAACAGGAATTCATTTATAAGCAGGGATTTTACAGCGAAAAAAACTATATTACCTTTCGATGTAGAATCTTCCTAATATCTTCCAGCAAGAAATCTTTGGGCTGCATGCATATCCACTCTTTAACAGCTTCGATAACGTCGTTATTAAATTGAAATCTTTTTCCAACTAAGTATTTTTTAGTAGACCAAAAAAATTATAGTCAGAGGGAGAGAGTTCCGGACTGTATCCTTCATACGGAAGCAGGTTCCACTCAAGTTTGTTTATGGTTTCAATTGTTCTTGCAGCTGTTTGAGGGCGAGGATTGCCTTGGAGGAAACAAACAGAACGCTGCCTTGTCTTCCACTTGTTTCTGGTTGTCTGCTTAACTGTATCTTGCAATAATGGTCTGCATTAATTGTACAACGTTCTGTAAGGAAATCAACAAACAGTATCATTGAGAATCCTAAAAAGACACTTTACCAGCTGAGAACATAGTTTCTGTTTTCTGCAGTTTTGGAGATATGGTGTGATGCCACACTGCATTCACGTTTTGCATTAGAAATGCATTAATATACCAAGGTTACATCAATTGTTACAATTGTGTTCAAAAATTCATCTCCTTCTCTCTCATATTGCTGCAGTAAAGAAGAAGAAATTAACAAACCATTCAACTTGTGTTGTTCGGTCAACAAAAACAGAATCCATCTGGTAATCACCTTACTATACTTTAGCTTATTTCTTTTAATGTCTTAAGACACTATTTTGTAAACTTTGAGAACTTTCACGAACTATTACGCATCTGTCTTACTAAATATGGACATTAACTGTTCGTTTATTTTTACGATTGCAAGTGGTCCTACATCAGGCTCATTTTATACACGAGTTCGCTCGTCTGTGATAGATTTTAACCACCCCGACTAAAGTACCACACCATTCTGTCTATCACACAGAACATCCTGATGGAACAGCACACGGTAGTTCAGCAATACTAATCCTCAGTTCAATAACTGATTATGAACAACCAGAATACGAAACAGGTTATTTATAAGCCACAACAATCCAAGTTGTTGAAAATCTTACAACTCCAATCAACGTTTCGGCTGTTTACTGTCAACTGCGGCACAATCTAACTCAACATCTTTTACAAGCCTTTTTCGAAACTCTAGGACAGAAATTTATAGCAAGCAGGGATTTTAATGCCAAGCACACGCACTGGGGTCGCGCTTAACAACAACCAAAGGCAGAGTGCTGTTTGAATTTATTACAGATATCAATTATAAATTGCTATCAACAAGTAGTAGTCCAACCTATTGGCCATCTGACCCAAACCAAATCCCCGACCTGCTAGATTTTCTTATTACAAATGGACTCTCATCTAACTATGGATTTCATCCCCAATGATGATCTAATGTCTAACCACTCGCCGATAATAGCCACTATTAGCATTTCCGTTATCTACAAAATACCTAGTCCTTCCCCACTAACAGGAAAACTGATTAGGACAACTTTACAGTGAACAACATCTCAATAGAATCATCAGCCTAAAAACTGCAGAAGAAATGGAAGCTGCAACAAACCATATTACAACTACAGTACAGGAAGCGAGTTGGAACTCCACACCACAACCAACAAATATAAAAATAAACAGTCCCAACATACCAAATGAAATCATGGAAATAGTGAAAGAAAAAAGACGGACGAGAACCAGATGGCAACCCACCGATAACATTGAACACAAAAGAAGGTTTAATCAGTTAAATAATCAGCTTAGGCATAAATTAAAATCTGTTAAGAATGAAACTTTTAAAACCTATCTGCAGTCATTAAATGCTCATGATAATTCAATTTGGAAAGCTACCAAGGGCATCAAACAGCCAAAAACTCATATTCCACCAATACGAGACCAAGGGAATGTTATGTTCATTTAAAACTGTGCCGCTTCGTTTGAATTGGTCACAACCTAATGGCCGCTCCATAGAACTTAAAAACACAATTTTAATGGCTTTTCTGTATTGACTACAGTTTGCTGGTATTTTTCCGTTCAAAAATTAATTGATGATAAAACCCGTCTCGATGTTTTCTTTCTTTGTGAGCGACATTTGCCGAACCAGAAAGCACTTCTCAGAATTCCCTTTTTTTGCTGCGTTAGTATCTCAATATTGCTTCCCGAAGGTTTTCCCGAAACCTGCACGTAGAAATTCCTTCTAGAACAAAGATTAGGCTGGAGACTGTTCTGCAGCGAGGGGAAGGGCAGTCGAAGCTAGACCCTTAAGGTAGACGGACGTAACTTCGAATATCGTTTTCTTTTCTATCACGGCGCTTTTGCTACTTCAAGTCAAATTAAATCGACTTAAGTCGGATATACAAATAATAGCAGAATGTTCGCCTTGGTTTTGGACAATTAAGGATAATAATTGCTCCTGTCGATTCAGTTCGGATTTCAGTGATGTGAAAAGAAAAACCGTGCAAGGGTTTTGGGTGGAAGTTGTTTTGTTTCCGTCGTCCGAAAAGCCTCTCTTCTGTCTCAACGTTAACTGACCTCGTAGAAAGCCATTTAGCCCTCTACAGGGGCGTAACAGCTACATCTCGTTCCAACGCTGCCCCGAAAAACGTTGTCTTCCTTCTCTTTTTTTTTGGTCCTGCATCTGGAAATCGCCCTTACATTCTGCCTCTTTCGTTCTAATCCATTCATCGGAAGTTAAGGTAAAAACAGACTAGTTTTGTTTTTGTGTGTGGTGAAAAGAAACCTACGCGCGACTTACAAAATTTGACCTAATTAAACTTTGTTTTGTTGGAACAGAAAGCGACCTTCAGTCGCAGATTGTTCTTATTTGCACTCATATTTGTAAAAAGTAATTTCGTTTATATTGTATCTTGCCTGTAACCCCGACGCCTTTGGCCACGCAGCTATTTGAATAAAGTAAATATCGTGCGCCCAAAGGCGGCGAACTTCGTTTTCCGAACGTTCGAATATTGGTTGTAAAACTATAAAAGCACAGTTGATTGTCCTCTTTTTTTGTAGTCATTTCCTGTATCGCCATGTTAATAATTTCATTATATGTGTTTTAAAATTTACTGCCTCTTTTATTACTGTGTACTCTGTATTTGTATGTGCATGAATTTTGCAAGCTTCAAATATATAGGAGGAAGCACAATAAAGGTGAGTTCTATTCCCGTAAGCTGTCGGCTTCTCGGCCTTCCACGAGGACCTACAATCAGCTGGATTTGGAAGGTGGCGCCTACAAATTTTGACTTACCCTGTACACAACTAAAGATTTCCTCCCGTAAGCGATTTTCACGAACTCCGCCTACTCCTCTGAGCTAAGCTGTAGCCCGTTTTCCACCTATCTGGGTACGGGTCGTCGGAAAAGTACGATTGGCCCGTAACATTAACTCGTCGTTAAGATCAAGCAAGGAAAAAGCAGAACAGCATTTTGAAGACCACCTAGCCTAAGTTTTCCAACCAAATTCTAATGAGGCCGATCAGGATATAGAAGAAGAACTACAATCACCACTACAAATGTCTCCTCCCATACGAAAGATTACAGTCAACGAAATAAGGAACGAGATAGAGCGGTTGAAAAATAGAAAAGCACCAGGTCAAGACCTAATAACAACAAATGTACTTAAACAACTACTCGAACAAGGAATAAAATTTTTACAAATTCTTTTTAATGGGATTCTGAGACTTACGTACTGGCCGTTGCAGCTCAACTTTGAACAAATAATCCTTATTCCCAAACCCGGAAAACGCCCCAACGAAGTTAATTCCTACCCCGCTATTATCCTACTCCCTTCAATATCCAAGTTGCTTGAATGAAAACTCAATGCAAGAAGCATGGCTGACTAATTATCAATTTGAATTTAGGCAGGCACACAACTATCAAACAATGCTACCGCGTAACAAACATTATCCAAACTACACTAGAAAGAAAAACATTCGGCACTGCTGCTACAATATAAAATTAAGGAAACCTCCTTTCCACTATTATCTGCTATTACGATCAAATCTCATACACAGAACCTTCCAAAGAAGGATCGGTCAAGACATCTCCCAAATCAAAGAAATAAATGCAGGAGTACCGCATTGGAGTGTCCTGGGACCTATGTTATACCTATTATTTACCTCTGACTTCCCGCAACAGAATCAACTAAAATAGGTACATTTGCTGACGCCACGGCGGTACTCGCGTGTAACGAACATCAGCTGCATTACATACTCATTTAATAAACAATGGTTATTGAAATGGAGAATTAGAGTCAACGAGACTAAGTCAACTCATGTTACAATCACAACAAAACATCAAGACTGCCCAATCGTCAACGTTAATGGTACTATCCTCCCCCAGTCCACTGAAGTCAAATACCTGGGATTACATATTGAGAAAAGATTGACATGGAAGACCCATATTAATAAGAAACGGAAGCAAATGGACTTGAAACTGAAGCAGATGTACTGGCTCATTGGGTAAAACTCCAATTTATCCCTAGAAAACAACATATTATTATACAAGTCAATTATCAGACCAATCTGGACCTATGGCTGTCAGCTATGGGGTTGCGCAAGTCGATCGAATGTTAAAGTAATTCAACGTTTTCAATTCAAAGCCATCCGAACTACGGCAGTATGATATGTGAGAAACCAAACACTGCATGTAGACCTCAACATACCTTACGTGAAAGACTTAATCAAAAATTATGCTATGAAGCAACAAACAGTACTGGAGCGTCAACTAAATGAAACTGTTCCACCACTGACAGAAGATCCCCAACTCAGACGCCTTCAAAAGAAGTGGCCAAAAGACCTAACTTTTTAAAGAAGGAATTACTCCACTGTATTAATATTCTGATTGCTAATTAAATCACTTTAATAAATAAGTACCTGACTGTTAGAAAGACATTGATTCTGTTCGCAGTCTTGTGAGAATTTCAATTGAACTTACGCCTTCATTCGTAAGGAAATTTCCGACATAGTAACTCCAAGTGCCAAAATAATATTGTAGCAAAATAATAAAATGGATATGTTAATAAGAGTCAACTATTCCTGTTTAAATTGGAATACTTCTCGTATTACTGTTGAAATGTTTTTCAAAAGTCACTTTATAGCAAATGTGGTGCTACAGCATTTGCTCTATATACAAAATATTATAATGAACAAATACTTTAGCATTCAAAAATTATTTTTAAAATATTCGGGTAACGTATTACTGTCTGAATACAAAGGGTGGAGGTATAACACATGTTTTGTCTGGTAACTAGAGTGCAATACAATATTCGCTGTGTATATTTGAAATTTGAAGATTAAAGTTGTTTTTTCTCCAAGCATGCAACCTAAATTTTACTTTTGAAAGTTAATATTAATTAATAACTTAACACATTCAGATTAAGATAACCCTGTTATTAGATTAGATATCATTGCATTATTACTAATTATGTGTTATTTTAAATCTTATAGGTATTGTCAACGTACTCAGATACCATTTAGTTATCATTATTTTAGGTTTCACTTGCTGAATACAATAATATCTGATAAACAGAAGGACATTCACCTCCTGAACCTCATTGAGAAACAATAGCCTTCACAAAACAAACCTAACTTTTATCGATTGGTTTGTAGTTTACAGCTAATGGTGATCTATAATCCGTATAAATCGCGAGTCTTTATTACTTACTACAGGAGTCCAATAAACCTAGTTTGTCGTCATTTAATCGGAAATCTTTGCAAATTAAATGGGCAAGTATTAGCACATGTTCACATCAACATACTAAACGCCTTATTGGTTTTTAAACCTTTTGCATTTTGTTGCGTCAACTTTAATGTATTTGAATTCAGATATTGATTTTATTATTACTCCACACTAACAAGATATTTTTAAATTTAATATCTAGAAATTACTATGTTAGTTACCACTTGCTTATATATTTTACATGTTTTACGAACTAGTAGCTGATGCATAAAGACCCATTATCAGTACATAGCACAAATACTACATTTTATAAGATGGTTAGAGTACAAATAAAATGTTAAAGTTACGGAAATCCTAAAAAGGCCTTGAATTCAAAATCTAGTGTAGTATTTTTCGTAGGGATTCCCTGATATCTTTTCTATATCATATCTAAAAACAAAGGTTATAAATCACGTCTTTGTATTAGAGAAATAGTAGCTTAAATAACTGTGATAACTTTGTTGCTTCTCGTTATGCTAAACAACTAAAATTGGTTACATAATCTTATCTTTGTTCCCAATTTATGATACATCTTTTGATACTATAGTTGTATGCATTCTGTTCTTAAAGCATAGTGGTTAGTAATAAGGTGAAAAATTTTCACTAAATTAATTCCACATACATCACACACATAAGTTGATTATAACCTATTTTTTCACTACTGTGGAAATTTTTGTAGAATAAGTTTTTAACAATTTTCAATAATTTTTCACAATATTACAATCTTGGACCTTCTGTCTACTGTTCAAAAAATATAACACGTAGAAAGGCAGCCTATTAATGTAGCTACGATTACAATAGAAAACAATAAATTTGTCTAATTTTAAGACTTTAGTAGCCTCTGAATGAATATCTTTCCAATTTAAAAAATCGTTCCGTCTATATTCGACTTTAGCGTCAACCGTTGGTGGGCAGCGGTGGGCCGCGGCATTGGCACGGGCCGCTCCTCTCCGTGTAGGTCGGCACTTCCTGTGTGACGTCACCAGGTGCACTCCAGTGGCACACAATTTATATAATAAAATAAAATAGAAAAATACCTAATTGTTACTCAAAATTATACGCATAATTTTATTAGATACGCTCACGCGTAGGCGTTTTAAAAGTAGAAAGTAGACGAACGATTTCACTTTATACTGTTTATTAGGCAGAAATTGCCTGCTCGATAGATTGCAAACCAAAAGGAATGGAAAGAAATAATGGTTGTAGAACGTAACCTACGTAGTACTGAAGTGAGTTGAATGAAACTATATTTCATATTATAACATTTATAAATTCTAATTTTTATATGTTGCTTAAAGGTTGTGTCTACATTATGGAGGTTGTGAATAGGTCTCCTACTTTTTCCGATTATGTAGAAATGGGGTATACTAGTCAATAATAGTTTATAATTCTGCATTTTAAATAACAAAATTAATTAAATAGAATCTCTTCTGTATATTACATATAGAAAGAACTCAAATAAATTTAAAAGCGTGAAACATTTCGGCTAAGAGATTATCTACAATTTTTAAACAAGGAAGCCTTAAGAGACTTCCATATACTATATACTTCAGTGAGGTGATTTTTAAAAATTGCTACTGTAAGCCCTAGCTTGTACTGAAAACCCGTTTATCCAACTGATATATGTATATTGATATAGGATATTTAATATCCCTCATACATTGCAATTACACTATGTAAGAACAATTTTGATAATAATTTGGTTACAAAAAAGACGGGATTCCAAAGTTTATAAAATACTAAAGCGGTTTTAAGTTTTGTAATAATGTAGATGCTTGAAAGGTCTACAGAACTGTTTTTGCATTTTTGCGTATTAACAGGCTACTAAAGTGATCGAAAATAAACTAAAATTAGCATTGTCTATTGTCAGCGTAGCTACGTTAATAAACGACCTTTCGACTAGCGGTTCCTTTACATTAATAGACAATATATCCAAGATTGATATTGAAAAAATTACGGATAGAACCATAGGAACTAATGGTAAAAACTGCTAACAATTGTGAAAAATACTCTAAAATAAACCTACGTTTATACGGTCTTAATTTAATGATATTTATTACCTTATTGCAAACTATTAGCCTTTAGGAATATAATCCACATTACCCCAATATCAAGATTTCCCTAATTTTTTACTTTCGGATAATGCCAAGACTCTGCAACACATTTATTTTGTGGTATACTACATTGTCTTTTACCTTGGATGCAGTTCACTTTCCAGCGTTTAGGTAGACGCCGTAAGCCCAGGAAAGTACAGGGAAGGGAACAAAACGGTGGAACTATGTAGAAGATTACATTTAATTTTGAATAGCGAGGTCGGTTTCTGAACCCTTTAATTACGTTCGTCTCTGAGGGTTTGCAGGAATTATTAAAAATTTGGAATTTAATATCCTTTTACTCAAAAACCGTAAATTAGGTTGACATAAAGTTTATGGTTTTAGTAGCCCTTATTTCTTGAAACTATAATGTATATCATTTTTTTAAGACACGTGAAAGATCTACAAAACTTGATTGACTCGAAGTTCTTAATAGCTCTTAAGCATTAAACAAACATGTGTAATAAGACACAATAAATCCAATAAAATAGAAAATTCAATACAATCGTAAATACTAGGTGTGTACAACGGAAACCAATTTCAGTTTTTAAAAAATTTATTCAAGAATTTAGTTACAAATAATTAAGGCACCTATCCCATTGTTTTACTAACCGACGTATACCCTGCTCATAGAATTCTTGTGGCTGCTGATTGAAGAAGTCTTCCACAACTGTCTGTACTTCTGTGTCAGACTCAAAATGGCGACCTTTTAACGTCTTCTCCAGCGGTCCAAAAATATGGAAATCGCAAGGAGATAGATCCGGGCTATAGGATGGATGCTCTAAAATCCTCCATTTATTTCGTTGAAGATTTTCTTTCGCCAGATTAGCAACATGAAGCCTAGCATTGTCGTACAGCAGAATGACCCCGAGCTTAAGTTTTCCTGGACGTTTCCGTCTTATTGCTTGATGAAGCTTGTTCAAAGTTTCATTGTACAGATTTGCATTGACATTTACACCAGTTTCCTTAAATTCAATCAAAAAGGGTATTTGATGGTCCAAAACAAATGTTAACATCACCTTGCCTGCAGAAGGTTGTGCTTGACACTTCTTCGGTGCTGGTGAACTTGAATGTTTCCATTGCATCGACGATAGCTTACTCGATGGCTCGTAGTAATGGCTGTAAGTTTCGTCACCAACAACTATTGACAGAAGAAGGTCATCACTATTTTGCTTATAGTCTGTGAGGTGTTGCAGAGATAAGCCCATTCGCAAGCATTTTTGTTCATTAGGCAAGATACGAGGAATCCATTGCAAACAAACTTTGTTGTAACCCAGATTACGAACAATACTACGTATTGAAATTAGACAATTTTTTCTAATAAGCGGCTACTCCATAGTCCCCTCTTTTCCATTCTTAAATTTTCGGCACCATTCCTTCACAGTTGGGTACGCAGTACATTCATGTCCTTACGCTGCTTGCATTCGCATATGAATCTGCAATGGCTGCACACCCTCAGCGCATAAATAGTGTAGGACCGCGCGCTGATTAAACTTGGACGGATTTTCAACAACAAACGCCATTTCAAAATCGAAGGTTTAATACTCGGAATCAAATTCAAAGGCCAGAAACTTATTGATGTGTTGCTTACAAACACTACTAACATTATCAAACGTCATTTGAATTATTGCATTTGTTTTCAAGGCTACATAAGTTGATCAAAGATGGGTTTCAGTTGAACAAACCTCTTACAATAAAATAGGCGTGGCCATAAATATCTGTTATCACGTTACCTTTGGAATCAACATCGCTTATTAAAAGTGATGAATCCAACTAAACTAAACTGACATTCCTATCTATCAAAATTATGACAGATTGTAATAAGTAATGGAGTTAGAACAGAATATTTTTATAATCGAGTAGTATTTTAGAAATGGTGTCAATAATGATAATGAGTGGGTATATTCCATTGGAAGCTTTTGAGATGTGGCTATACCGACGTACATTAAAGATCCCGTGGACAGACCACATCACGAATAAAATCGTACTAGAACGATTAAATAAGGAAACAGAAAATCTTGATAACTGTAAAGAGAAGAAAATTGGAATACTTGGGCCATATCATGAGAAATAATCAAAGACGTGAATTATTACAACTGATTCTCCAGGGTAAAGTTCGTGGTAAACGAGGTCCAGGGAGAAGAAGAATATCTTGGCTTCAAAATTTGAGAAAATGGTACCGCACAACAACAACTGGCCTATTTCGCGTAGCTGTTAACAAAGTACAGATCGCCATGATGATCACCAATATCCGATAACGAATGGGCACGCGAAGAAGAAGAAGATATTCCATGGAAGCATGTGTTGAAGAATTTAGAGCCCAGTTTCCCTACCACCATGATGACCATGTTCTGCAACAGAAAATTATTAGGACTGTTGCACGTTTTCGACAATCCGGTAGCGTTACAAAAAGAAAAGGTTCAGGTAGGCCCCAAATTAACCAAGAAATTGTGGATGACATTCAGGAAAGAATTACTGAAAACCCCCGCATTTCGACACGAAAATTGTCACCTGAAGCAGAAGTACCTAGAACTACTTGCCAGAAGATATTAAAACCTAAATTAAAATTACATCCGCATAAAATTTCTGTATTTCAGCAATTACATGTTCAGGAATTTGCAACACGTCTAAATTATTGTCAACGGTTCCAGCAAACATTTAATGATCAGTTACTGGATAGAACCTTTTCAGCGACGAAGCCTGGTGTACCTTATCTGGATATGTAACTTCTCAGAATTTTCGCTTTTGGAGTGCCGAGAACCCGCACCAGTATGTGGAAACACTGCTTCATCCTGAAAAACTTGGTATTTGGCTAGCTGTATCCAGAAGACGACTGATTAGGCCTATATTTTTTAATAACACATTTAATGGACGACGCTACCGGGAAGAAATTTTAGCAAATTTCTTTGACGAACTTGATGACGATGAAAAAAATTACGGCTATTTCGAACACGATGGCGCAACGGAGCATACAACCAGAGAAAATTTGGAGTTTATAAGGCAAACGTTTGGCAATAGACTTATTAGTAGATGCACAGATCATCCTTTCCCAGCACGTTCACCTGATCTTACGCCCTGTGATTTTTCAATTTGCGCGTACATTAAAGATAACGTTTTTAAAAGGCAAATTAACAATCTAGAGGAGCTGAGGGAAGCCATCGTCAATTGTTGCAATAATATTGATCAACAAATGTTGCAGAATATTTTTGAAAGCAAATAGAGGCGAGTTCAGCTTTGCATTGCAGAAAATGGTCATCATTTTCAATATTTGTTATAAAATACCTAAAAAAATAAAAACCAAAAATTACCTTGCATTTTATTACATTATATACTAGATAATTATTGTAATTGAAATATACGATACTTAGTGCTAACCAACATTTATAAGTAGCTAATTCCATGGCTACCAGGATCACAGATATTTATGGCCACCCGGTATAATACAAATTGACTTAGTAGACCCAACATTTCCGGTTATAAGAACTGATTGTAAGCATGTTCATATCCGGCTCAAGCTTGTGAGGACTATTATTGCTCTTGAAGAGTTTCAAAACAACTCTCATAAATATTAATATTGGAAATAAGGAAACCTTTCCCTCATTTTTGATCATATTTTAGGAAAACGCTGGCTTTGAAGATATTTATTGCAATTGATATTGCAACCCTGTCTGTTCACCTATTTTTATAATGTTATATCATACTTACAAGCTGGAGATGAATCAATATAACTTTCAACCAAAGTTTATTATTTTTTGGGGATCAATAATATAGAGAATGTATTTGAACCTTTATAAAATATTCACAATCACTTAAAGTAAAAAATTGTACTCTCTAAACATTTCGACCTAGAATGTTTTATGTGATTTTATATAAGCAATAACGTGCTCAACTGTTAAAAATCACATTTTTGGAGAATCGCACTATATATGTTACTGGACGCGAGACAGAACACATCAACTATACTACTATACTATATTCCCTTTTTGTATAAAGTATGATTGGCAGATATTAGACAACGAATGGAAAATAGTGTAAATACCTAACAACTTCATTCATTGTAAGATTTGTAACAGGAACAATATGTAGATAATTGTTGTGTAAATTACTTGGTTAAGGACTCTGAAAAAGCAGCAATACATGGGAATACACGATTGTTATCTTTATAATCGTTTAAGGACTAATTTTTGTAATCAAACTTTAAACGATTGCTAAAATTATGGTATATTCAGAAACTTTGAATTGTTGAAAGGTTTTGAAGCAGCTTCTAGTATAAAATATTGGGTTGTATGCAATGCTTTTTGTCATAACATCAAGCATATAAGATTTAAAGCACAAACATAATTAGCATTGATTAGTGCTTAAAAAAGGCACTAATCTACCATAATTAGTAGGTATGTAGGTGAACTTAGGAATATACTTGCTAGATAATAGCTATGTTAAGGATTGTAAAGTGGGGAAACGTGTTGTTATTCAATTTCTACTAAGAATAAAAAGAATGATTTTGATTCAAAATTGTTTATAAAGCGAAACCTTCTTCAAATCACTTTTTCAAAATGGCACCAGCATTTCGTGCAATTTATACAATTTTTGCTGTATTTTGAAGTATAATATTTTTTAAATTAAGAATTCGATACAGAAAATTTTGCATATAGTGCGAACAACAGAGAAAAAGAGACGGTAAAAAAGGATAATGACATCAATTTTCACATTTGTAACAAAAACCTACAGCTACAAAAGTTACAGGAATTACACCTTCACAATGCAATACAAATACAATTCAGACAGTTTTGCATAAAGAAGACTATTTCAGCAGTCCACTTGTAGCTAAATAAACCTAATTTAACTTTTATTCATGGCATTATTTAAACGTTTCCTACAAGCAACTCTATCTGGTATATTTTCAATTTACTACACCAGTAATAAGATTGCCGCGCAACATAAACAGACAAGGGGGGAAACAAAGATCTTGAGTCAACCGAAGTAACTTTTGAAGTTTATAATAACAAAAAATTACCCAAATACAACTTTACAACGCAATACACATACAACCAAGATAGTTTTTCCTGGAAACTAAATTGAATTTAAGTTTATCTATTAATTAAAACAGCTGCCCACCTGGAGATGAATCAAACTAATTTCAATTTTACTCATCAAATTAATCACATGTTTAATCCAGGCATCTCAGAAATTTTATACTGCTGTCTTTTAGTCATATTTAAATGTTTCATATTCTACTGTTTAAACTGCGTATATGTTTATTGTAAAAAGTTTTACTTAAATCTCCCAATTTGGAATTAATTAATCCCTTAATTTTTCTGTAACTATTTTTTGTAAACAACAGTAATACTTGCTTCATTTCATATCTGAATAGTAAGTTTAGCTTTGCCAAACTATTTTAAATGCCCTGTATAACAGCCCGAGCACCTATAAAAGAACGTTAATATTATTAAATTCTACGTATCCCAAGAAACGTAATTAATTATGAATGAACATTTTGAGAACCTCTGTATTTTTCTAAAGGAGCCATTAGACAGTGCGTGGGTGAACAAGCATATCGTGTCGCCAGTTCCTTGTGGAACTGCGCACGCGTGTGTCTCATTAATACACAATGCCATTCACAATTAGGAACCTGCTGTACACTTGCCACATATGTCATAATTTTTCTTGTATATTTTATATCGCCTTAAGTAGGTGTACTTTATTACAAATCTCGCTTCATTACCAAGCTTTATTGAAACGACATAGTATTTATATCAAGGAGCTTTTAAATCAGCGCTTGTTATAAAAAAAAGAAGGAAAAATAAATCAGGCTAGCTGCCCTAAAGCCCCTCTTTATGCTTTATATCCCAGTGAAAGAACATTCATTAGGAGTTTTGTAACGGCGGTATAATTAAATTATAAGATGATTGATTTATCTACTTGAATTAAGAAACTATGTTAAAGTTTCCACGTTATAACTCCAAGTTATTCAAAAAAAAATCCATAATTAGACAATTAGAATAAGAAAAAGTAGTTTGTTATTAACTTTACCTGATTTTTAAGATTTCAATGCTAGATCAATATGCAAACCAGAATGATGTAATTTGCAACCGAATAACCTCGCTCAAAGTGTAGAAGATTTCGTAACAGCAATCTATGAATGAAAACCACAAGGCTGTAGGATAGACTCGACAATATTTCAGAAGTGTTTTGTATTTCGTGATTGTGAAAGCTGCGTAGGCACAGATGAGTCTATGAGATGTATAAGTGTTGCCATGTTATCTATTGACACCGCAAGGATGTCATTTATGGCGCCTGTTTTAGCCTCAAGTGCTGTTTAGCGGTTTATTTATTTAATGATTTTGGTTTCGCTACGTTGTAGGCAACATTTAACAATACAAACACGTATAAATATTTCTTGAAATCGCTCGAGCTCCGAGTTGTACCTTTTTTGTGTTCCATAGAAAGTGTTCGATATTATATTCGCTCGTTCTATTAGTTTACCTGTTCCGATGCGTGGGCGAATCGTATTTATTGAACGCTCGGTTGTCTGAAATCTATAAATAGGATTAAGATATAAAAACAATTCCAAGAACAAGATGTAGGGTGTGATTCACATATAATTTATGTCCTTTACAGGTGAACTTAACCTGTGGTGGTCCCATAAGTTAGCAAGGCCTAGTGACTTTTATTTTACACACTATAGCTGGACGGCACACCTAGGTATTATTATGGTTTATTCAGTATCCAAGTGAGACACTAAAAGCCCACCGTGGGACAGAGGTCACTAATGACCGCTTTAACTTGCTACATATTCTTACCTCGCGCCTGAGAAGGAAATGGATGAGCAGTGTATGCATAATATTAACACTCTCGCTTCTGAGGTTAAAAATGCTACTATTTATGCATATTACATGCATATGCACTCCTGCTTATTTTCAATCTTACCAGCTTGTTATGTCAAAATATAATTGCTTTCATCCCAGATTAAAATTAAATATAATTCCAGAAATAACAACATTTTTGTGTAAAAACCACTCCCATTTCAAGATATTTAAACAACTCATTGTTTTCGCTCGTCGCACTAACGTTCACATCACAAGCTGATTTAACTAATGTATGTAACTAAATATAAACTAAATTTAACCAATGAAATACCAGAAATATTGATTGAAACCATTAAAGAAAAAATGATATTACATTTACAGAACCAGTTAGTTGAAAAAAAAAGATATTAATTTGCAACCTGCCATTAACGCCTATATTCGCTGAAAATGGGAAATGTAACCTAAATCTAACCAATAAAATATCAGTAATACTGATTGAAACCATCAAAGAACAAAATGAAATTACATTTACAAAACTAGTTACTAGAAAAAAATGGATATTAATTTGCAACCTGACATAAACATCTAAAATCGCAGGAAATGGGAAAATAACCAAATTTAACCAATTAAATACCAGAAATGCTGATTGAAATCATTAAATAGAAAATTATATTAAATTTACAAAACTAATTGCTAAAAAAATTGATAGTAATTAATATAATATAATAGAAATGTTGATTGAAATCGTTAAAGAAAAAATTAAATTACATTTACAAAACCAGTTACTAGTAAAAAATTGATATTAATTTACAACCTGACATAAACACCTTAAATTGCAGAAAATGGGAAAGTAACCCATCCAACCAATTAAATACCAGAAACGCTGATTGAAACCATTAAAGAAAAAATTAATTTAAATTTACGAAACTAGTTACTAGAAAAAAATTGATATTTATTTACAACCTAACATAAACGTCTAAAATCGCAGGAAATGGGAAAGTAACCAAATTTAGCCAATGAAATACCAGAAATGGTGATTGATATCATTAAATAAAAAATGAAATTA
>JABXWE010036242.1:0-20930 GCA_014611495.1 Limonius californicus
CTCGAAAGTAATTCACCCTGTATATTAGAATATTATTTTAAAATACGGTAAATTAAAATCAAAAATCGACGTGTTTCGGGATTATTTCTTAAAATGGCCTGTTTAGCTAAAAATGAATTTGTTCCATACTTTACGGACACAGTGTATATGTAGTTGACGCTTGGAATTGCAATTTCACACCCATAGAAAGGATAATTCGGTTTTATAGGGAAAATGTCAATCGGGCATCTTGTGAACACATTTCATTTTATGCAACTTTCAATAGTATACGGTCTTTAGAATTGGCCATTAATTTCAGGAATAGGTAAATTTGAAGAACTTGTCTATCAGTTTTTGTAAAATTTTAAATAACATAAGGTTTTCGGAATTGATTGTTAATTCAAGCAAAAGGTAAACAGAACGCTTTGTATTTAACTTACATTTTGTGTAGTTTTAGGTAGTGTAACTTCTTCGGAATTCGTTCCTAATTTAAGTAATGAACCTTTTGTATAGAAGTTATATTTTATAAAATTTGAAGTAAAATTTTAAGATTGACTTTTGGAATTTGTTATATTTAATTAAACATTTAACAGAGCATCTTTTAATTAAGTTTAATTTTGTGTAATTTCAAATAATTTAAGTCCTTCATATTGTCCTTCTCTTTAATACCATAACTCGAGATAAAAAGTCTCGTAGCGTTGTTAAGCAACACATACTGAACACAAAACACCTAAGATGTTCATTTTTCGCAAGCCAGTTTCTTTACACGAGCTTCTTGAAGTAGTTCTTTATCGATAAATTTAAGATATTAACAATAAAAATTACTTCTGCACAAGTTCAAATTGCAGATTTTGATTCTAGGATTTTTTTGAAAACACGAGGTTTATACAGCGCAAGGCAATTCTAAGTAAGGCTGATAGTAATTTCTATTTAATTTAACACCGCTGTTCTGAATTTTACAGTTGTCAAACACATTTTTCTGCTTTTCTGTTCATTCCGTTTGACTTGCGTTAATGGAATACACATTTTTATGAATACACTGACATAATTTGATTTCTTGGACAGGTTGGTGGTAATTGCAATACAGCTGCAAGGCTATATGGTGAACACTATCCAAATAGAAGACATCCAAACCACACAGTTATTAAACAAATACCAACGACTACTGAGGAAATAAGTGTTGGTTTAAAAAGAAGTGATAATGGTCGTTTATTTATGGTAAATATTGAAGAAAATGTGTTACATTTAATTTAATAGAAGCGTGCGTGGTATTTCTCGGATTGTAGACATACCAAAGTGGACGCTACACAGAACAGTACACGACAACATCTTATATCCTTTTCGAAAAACAAAAGTGTAGCACTTATTACCACAGGATTGTGGTGGCTATTAAATCAACAACGGGAAAATGAACTTTGTTGGCAATATTTTCTGGACAGATGAGGCGACATTTTTACAATACTTATAATAATCATGTGTGGGCAGATGACACTCCTCATGCAACTCAAGTCGAAGTGATCAGTAGCGATACGGTATTAATGTTTGAGAGGGTGTGGTAGATAATTATTTGATTGATTCTTTTATTCTGCCAAATCGTATTAATGCTGAACATTTCCTCCTATTTTCTAAATGAAGATTTTCAAATACAGTTGAAAAATGTTCCACCGATCATTAGACAAAATGTGTGGTACCAGCAAGATTTCAAAATCATTTTCCAGGTCGGTGAATTGGTCGTAGAGTGCTATAGCTTGGTCGTCAAAGTCACCTGATCTAACGCCCTTAAATTTTTATTTATCTGAAGGATTTGGTACTGGGTGATGTGGAAATGAGTTGTTTATTAGTTGATTTGTGTTGTCAAAAGTGTCGACTGGCCTAGATCATAATAATTATACAACAAATATTTTTTAATAGTTTTCCATAGCAACTGCGAACATATTTCCCGTAGTGCATACAACATGCATGTTACACAGTTGCCAAGTTTCCAGTTGTCTTCGTGCTTCGTATGAAGAAATTAGCTTGCGAAAAATAAATATTTTAGCTGTTTTATATTTAGTATGCACTGCTGAACAGCTGCGAGGCTTTTTCTAGCGAGTTATGGGACACTCTGTATAATAGTAATGGTGATGCACTACACGCCATGCAAGAGTTGGGCCTGAAAGGTGGAGGGTCAGAGCGCCCGTATCCTTGTTGTCACATCCGACAGGCGCGTGTCAAATTCATGACACATGGGCATCACGTATTAGACAACTGCATTATTACCCACTGTTAATTCGAACAGAGGTATCAAATTATTTAAAGCGGCTGGTTAGGCTGCCCGCCAGGATTCCAGTCGGAGTCCTTGTATGTATTGTACATAATATAAATTATTAGAATATAAATTTTCACATAATTTTTATTTGTTAATGTTACACAAGTTTGGTAATTAGACACACTTATATAAAGAGATTATATAATATTTATAAATACTAATCTAAAAATATTTTTATAATAAACATGACATAAATTAGTAATTTTAAAGACAATACATTAGCATGTTTGTTACCATGAAATGAGTAATTTGGTATTTTTTCAACAGACAATAAATGTTAATATTAATTTTAAAAATGTAATATACGAGAAGAACATTGGTAAAATATATTGTTGGTACTGCTTTTGGTTCCAGTGTCAATGGACAGAGTTGTCTCACTATCTGAAAGAAAAGAAAATCGATAAATATCTGTGTCTGAGCCTCCAAACTGAATTGGTTTCATCTATTAGAGCGATCAGAAAAAACAAATAAAATAAACAGAATTTTCAAAAATTTGAGTAAATGAAAATGATTTAAATAAAAATTCCTTGTATTTTATTTATTCCTTAACAGTTGCCTTCAAATATCATACGCATACTTATAGAAAATTATTAAATCTGGTGTATTATTTATTTTTAAAATTTTATACTGTAGATTTACATCTACATATTTTCATGTATGTAGATTAGGAAATTACTACATAGTGATCAGTTCTTCTGCATTAAATTTGAATTATTAATTGTAAAATTAAGATTTAGCATTAAAACTTTAAAATGTCGAAATTAGAAATTGTAGGTTTACGTAAATTGGAAATTCCTAAGTTCGAAATTAAATTTCGAAAGAAAATTTAGAACTTATAGTCCATTTGCTCTTGTAGTTTCGAGTTAACTTTTGAAATTACAAATTCAAATTCTAAATTTCTAATTTTAAATCTGTATTTAGTGTATAGTAACACTTTAAAATTCAGATCTGTAATTGCAAAGTCTGAATTAAAAAATAAAATTTAACGTAGGCGCTGTTGCCGAGGAAGCAATAACGAATAACGAGTTAAAAATTCGAATTTTATGTAAAAGTTTAAAACTCAAAGTTGTAAATCTGAGTGTAAATACTATTCGAAATTAACAATTTAAAGCAATCACATTGGGGTCGTTATAAATTTCCAATAATCGATAGAAACTAGGGTATGTTAAAATGTAAATTTGTAAGGTAAACATCTTAAATTGTCAATTTTACTTCGGAAATTCAGTGAAAATTTGAAACTCAAAATTTAAAAGTGATGTCTGAACTTTGCGGTTGTAATTTCAAATGTGACGTTGTGACGTCTGAGTATTGAGTTTATAATTTTATGGCTGTTACTTTGATAAAAAATAAACATTTCAAGGATTTATTCACTCGAAGTTTCGAATTTAAGATCGTATTATTGCATGTCGATATAATGAGAGTAGAGTCGATTTTTCAAGCTGAAATTTGTAATTTAGATTTTAAAGTAATAACGCAAATTGTTTTTTGTCAACATTATTTTTGCTTGTACGCAATAAGTAGTACTATTTTATGAATCATTAAAAATATTAGATTAGATTTGAATTTCCACCTGCCTTGTTATTCGCGTAGTTTTGAAAATAAGTAACTCTTGTTTCACATAGCTAATGGCTTCACCGTAGAGCTTTCTAGAATTGGAACCGTGGCATTAACATTCAGATTCGGTAATTGTGGCGGATCTGTGGAGTTGTTGATGCAAGAAGGATCATTATTTTGGCACATTGGTTGCACTCCTTTACTTGCTTCTTCTTCGGGTTGAGGCATGGCGAACGTGGTCACGCACAAGTTGGTCGTATCTCCAGAGTTTCCTTGCTTTAGGAAAGTTCCGGTTCCACTAAACGTAATAGTAGTGTTATCCAAAATTTTTCCTATGATTGTTGCGTTGGTAACGCAGGGTATGTTCACCGAAGACGTCGTGCTTGTCTTCTCCTTGTCTTTGCAATCTTCTTCGGTACCTTCAGTGCACGTAACAGTGCTATTGACACACTGCAAGGTGGAATTGCCCCCGCAGGGGACAGTTTGTTGTGCAAGAGCAACACACAAAATGGTACCAGTGGAGGTGCACAAAGGAGCCGTATTTGGGGCACACAGTGTGGTAACATTTTCAGGACATAAAATTATTATGTTGGCTGGTAAAGGTATTTCGCTCGGTATTTTTTCCGGGTTGTTGTAATAATTGTAAACGTTATATGGGCGACGTGTAAAGCCTGACACTAGATTCCAAACCAGGAGCCCCACTATGACATTACGGTATGCATTTTTGCCAAAGCCACTTCCGAAACCTCCACCGAAACGGCTACCGTAGCCACCCATGCCGCCACCGCCGAAACCTCCAAAGCCGCCTCCTCCATAACCTCCAAACCCGCCTCCATTTCCTCCATAGCCACCAAAGCCTCCTTGACCACCATAGCCTCCTGGACTGCCGTAGCCTCCGTAACCCCCATATCCTCCATGACCCGGGTAACCTCCTTGACCAGCGTAACCTTGCCCTCCATAGCCTGTGTGGCCCCCGTACCCTCCATACTGATTTCCAAGCATGGGTGAATTTCCTGGTCCATTCTGATAATACTGTCCAGTGTTAGAAGCGGGGTTATATCCACTGTACTGTTGGTTGGGGTGGTTTTGTTGAGAAAATCCATTCCCATAGTTGTAGTTTGCACCGGTGCCATAGTAACTACTAGATCCAGTGTTGGGATAAGCACCTGCTTGGGCAGGATATGGGTTCTGGTTTCCTAACTTGGTCGCCGAGGATTGGGATAGAACACCAGAGGAACCATGAGAAGGGTTGGAATTTCCGACATTCCACCCTACATTTTTGTTTACATTACCATCAGGCTTGGTATTCGGTGCAACATCCCAACCAATGGGCCTTTGGGCCGTATTTTGCGGAGCAATCTGTTGTTTCTTCTCTTGTTGAATAAAGCTGGCCGAAGAATCGCCAACTGAAGACTTCCGTCCATCGGAATTGCTCGGTGATGGCGGTGCAGATGCTTTATTAGTTTTAGGGGCCACATCCACTTTTTTATTAGTTAGGTCTGGTTGGGCTTCCTGACCTTGTCCTTTCGACCTTCGTTGGCCTGCCCCGTACATGTCATAATTACCATTTTGGGACTGCTTGGCCCTTCCCCAGACGTTGGAGGACCCCCGGTAGGTCCCTCCTCGGCGGCTGCCACCTCGTTTGCACTCGGTGATGACAAACAGCGCGAAAAATAGGAACGCGGTCGTGAGAACGCACTTTTTCGTTTTAAGAATCATCGCAATAGTCTTGTTCGTTTGCTAGAAGTCATTCCACTAAGCCAGTATGATATTGCATGAGATATATTCCCCAGTTAATTGAATGATAGCCGTGTTTATTATCATCCGTTCCCTGCTCTAACTGATCTTGCCGACTATTCTCATGGTAATGTTCAAATTGACAATAAAGGACAATTTATTCGGTTTGTAAGTAGAAATGTAATCGTTCTGGGTTGGTTTATCGGAATTTATCGATATTAATTTACTTTTTTTTTTGTTTTTGCTTTAGAGGCTGGATAAAAATTATATAAGTATGTTTAAGCCGTGTATATAAAATGAAATTTAACATCGGTTTCTCTATGTTACGATTTCTTTTGATACTAGCGTTGCTAAAATATGTAAGCAGTTTTAACTCGGAGTCTAAGGATTATTATATACAGTGTGTCTCAAATTCAAAGCGTGTCACTGGGAGCTCCCAAATAGTAGGAGATACGAATTGGGGCAATTTATTTGAGGATAAGTTAATACAGTCTACTTGATATAATTAAACATTTTAATATTTTCTTGAATCAAGAACGGTCAAGCAACTTTTAATTTTAAAGGTGTCCTTATATGAACGTTTAGGAATGATATACTAAACGTATTTGAGAATTATTCTGCTTCATAATTTGTTATGGTATGAATTCATTTTTTAATAGAATGCATCAGTGCAATAGAAAGTTTATTTCTATCAGCACCCCAC
The DNA here is from genome assembly GCA_014611495.1 of Limonius californicus. NCBI lineage: Eukaryota > Metazoa > Arthropoda > Insecta > Coleoptera > Elateridae > Limonius > Limonius californicus. Next base: position 6,282 of record JABXWE010036242.1, read on the forward strand.
TCATAGTAAATATAAGTGGACAAGTAATGTTTAATTAGGCATTTTTTTTTAGCATTTTGTTTGTAGATTGCTTTGTTTCTTGGTACCCCACTTATACTAAATGTAAGCGGGAACGTAACTTTAATACATACTAAAATCAGAATAGGCAACCCAACTAACGTTCGGCACCAAAATTATTATTTGGTGATTATTTTCAAAAGGTCTTTAGCATAACACGCAACAGGGACAAATAAAGACTGCATTATGGTCTTCATAGATTAACGAAACGAAGGAAATGAAAATACAGGGTGTTAGTGAATTGCAGGAACAAACTGCTAGGGCTTAAAGTACACATAAAAATAAATATTTTGTGTTAATAAATATATGGTTAAAAGTGTTTCCTTTCAGGGATAGAGCTTCTAAAAGATTCTTTAAGCAGCGCCGAAATGCAGGCAACTCAATTTACTACCTACTATTTGTTTCCATAACGACGGAAATTAATACAGGAAAAATAAGGTCCTCTTTCCCTCTTTTCAAATTCAAATTCCGTCGTTATGAAAACAAATAGTAGGTGGTAAATTGAGTTGCCTACATTTAGGTGCTTCTTACAGAATATTTGACAAGCTCTATCCCTGAAAGAAAACACTTTTGACCATACATTTATCAACAAAAAATGTTTGTTTTTATGTGCCCTAGAAGTTTGTCCCTGAAATTCATTAACATCCTATATTTATTTGTCGAAATGTAATAATATTCATCTAAAATGCTATCAAGTGTGGAATACTTCAAGCTACTTTAATTTATATATGAGAGTTACAATTGCGATCGTCAATGATTATGTTAATTAAATTGTGTTTATATAATTCGGAACATGAAACATTATTTATTGTTTTTAATTTAATAAAATCACATGCGCTAAAATCAGGAGATCTAGCCGGCCGAACAATGGTACAACATTTATGGTAAGAGTTTTCTTAAAGCAGCCATTGACACACGCGGCCCCATGTGGGAATCGAATCAATTCTTGCGCCAAAAATGTTGTGGCCATGTTTGTGTAACGAATTGCCGTATCGATGTGGCGTTCTCGTCTACCATCTTGAAAAAAGAATGGTCCAAATAATGCGAGATGACGAAAGTGCACTGTGATTTTCATATTATGCAACGGTTTGGTGTGTAGGTAACTGAAGACGGTTCTCGGCACTCCAATACCGACCATCTTGCTTGTTTACATGGTAGTTTTTTATTTTTTGACAAAAATTCATGCGAATCACCAAATCCGTATCTTCTAATTCCTTCTTCTTCTTCTTCTTCTTCTTCGAGTGCTTTATCTCTTACGAAACGTATCGACCTTCTCTCCTATGCCTGTGTTGCGCGCTTAAAGTTCTACAAACATAGAGGACCCACAGCTTAACGTTGGCCCCGAACCACGGGAAGTGTAAACACTTCTACTCCAGAGGAGATTTACTAGGCAGAATTTCTCGTTGGTTTGGCATTATCTCGCGAGGGAGAACCGCCAAAAATCCGATGCTCCGGTACTGGGAATTGAACCCAGGATCTTCATGATAGAAGATTAACGCGCTAACCTCTAGCCCACGGCCGCCTTTAATTTTTGGGCAAGTGAAATTTTATGGGGTGAAAACTCAAATATTTAGTAAGATTCGATGGATCGATGTGTTACTAATATTCACTACTAATGCATGTTCAGCCGCAGAACGCTTTGAACTACGCCATCTGAGATGTCAAACTCTATCAATGTTTTCTGGTATTCTAACAGCTTTTGCTGCGCTTTATGTTTTAAGATTAATGTGGACCCAGCTTCCTCAAACTTCTTAACCCTTACCCATTGCATGAACAGACGGTATCCGCCTTTGACGCAGAATATTGAATCGATTGCGAAACAGCTCTTTTACACGTATTGCAGTCATCATTTCTTAAAACGATTTAACACAGAAACAGAGAAAGAGATATTTGATCACAAAAATGACATTCTAAAAAACAAATTTCTGCTAAACGGTGGAAGCTAGAAGCATTTTCACTTCATAAATTGATTATACGAGGTTTGTAAATTAAGTAATGAGACTGGTACCGTAGTGTTTGATCTGGCAACACTGGGGACGCGGGATTGGAAGGGGCAGCAGATGAACATGTGATACGCCTTCAGTATGAGTTTGAACTCGCTAGTGTCATTTGCCATAGAGATTTTTTTTGCGAAACAGTTTTTTCTAGTGCGTCCTAAAAATGAGTGACATCAATTTCGAGCAACGGTGTGCTATCAGGTTTTGATTCAGACTTGAGCAAAGTGCAACGGAAACTTTTGCAAAACTTCGGCAGGCCTACGGAGACAGTGTTTTGACAGGGGTCCAGGTTTTTCGGTGGTTTAAGGCATTTTCAGAAGGAAGAGAGTCGCTTGAAACTGAATCTCGCAGCGAAAGGCCTTTATTTTCAAGAACCGATGAAAATGTCGACAGAGTCCGGGATTTTATGCGTCAGAATGGTCGGGGAAGAGTTGAATTTGACTCACACCACCGTTCATTAGATTTTGACCAATGAATTGGGGATGAGAAAAATCTGCGCAAAAATGGTTACGAGAAACCTTCGCAGGACCAAAAGGACATCAGGAGGAAAAGGTGCTTTGATTTTTTGGAATCGATTGAAAATGATCCCCATTGTCTGGAACGTGTCATTACTGGAGATGAGTCACTTCAATCTCTTCAAGGCGAAAATAAAGCAAGAATGAGCAAGTCGAAGATCAAATGCATGCTGGTTTGCTTTTTTGATAGCCATGGAATCGTTCACAAAGAGTTTGTGCTTCAAGGCCAAATGGTTAATTAACATTTTTACCGAGAGATTCTTGAAAGACTTCGAAAAAGGGTCATGCGTGTGAGACCAAACATCAAGAACAACTGGGTGTTGCATCACGACAATGCGCTTTGTCACATAGCAACTTCAATAAACGATTTTTTGGCCAAAAACATTCATGTGGCTCCTCAGTCTCCCTATTCGCCCGAATTGAGTCCTTGTGACTTTTTCCTCTTCCCGAGACTGAAAAATCACTTCAAGGGACGTCATTTTTAGACACTGGAAAACATTCAAACGGCTGTAACCGCCCAGTTGAAGGCTATTCCAGTATCCGAGTTCCAGCACTGCTATGAGGAGTGGAAGAACCGTCTCCAGCGCTGTGTGGCTTCCCAAGGCAGTTACTTTGAAGGAGACAATGTTGAATTGTAACTTTTTTCGAATAAAAAAAATTAATCTCATTACTTAATTTACACACCTCGTTCAATGCTTTTTCTCTCGGGAAAAGAAATGAAATTTCAATATTTTTGATAATAAACATATGTAAGGCTATTTTATAAAAGAGGCGTTTTAGCCTATACATGACAAAATAATTGAGGTTTTGAAAATTCGGCTCTTTAGCAAGGTGGATGAAGTTGTTCAGATGGTAATATTTGCTTAATCACATTTTCAACTTGTTTAGCGTCCTTGAAATTTGGTTATTACGACTGAAAATTGCATTAAAAATTTGTGTAAATGTAGTAAAAGGTAGGCAACGCCTCTTACAGGAACAAAATTAACCAAATATATTTACCCTTGTTAACTACACATAATCCGATAAGCGCTTGTTTTGTTTGTGCATTGAAATGCTCCCCAGTAAAAAAATTGATTACAGTTTGATGTTCAGCTAATAGTAAGTAGCGTAAGCCGATACTGCAAAAAGTTAAACCACAACTTTTTCGCGAAACTCACAATTCACTATTTTTAATTACAGTTTGGGAAAGTATTATATTTGTGAAAAAATTGCTATTTTAGCGGAAATATTTGTGTGTGGTCGCCGAGTAACTTATCGCGTATTCAATGCGAAAGTAGAGATTGTTTGTAATATGGACATAGAATATATAATATTAATACTATATAATTATGCTTTATGGTATGGGTTCAGTTGGACAGCTTTGTTAATTTTTTAAACATACAGGGTTGGGCAAATGTACGGCACAATGTAAATGTCTCTACTACGGTAACTGCGGTTTCGACATTATGATTTCGATATACAACGGATGCAATGAATGTATTGGCAGTTCAAAAGGAATTTTAACAACTTTTTTGTTTTAAATGGAATACCTTGTAAATTTTTTGATATATCTCTCTTTTTTTGCCAGTTCAGTGATATAAAGTTTAATACCTTGAAAATTCTAAATTTCAGGGAGAAGATATAAAATTTACACCAGTAACCGTAAAAATAATCTTCCCGTGCAAAAAGTAGCATTGTTTACATTCAAACAGTTCCTCCGGTTAATTGGTTGCAATCTAGAGGAAATACCAACAGGATTTATTTATATTTTCATTATTTGGAAGACTGAACATGTTGGTATTTTTGGTTGCATAACTTCAAGTGTTTTCGTGGTTAAATTTTAGTTGATATTAGTTTGCATTAAAAGAGATGAATTATGTGGGTAATTTAATTTTTTAGTGAAAGTGTGTACACGTGTTTGTTAAATGTACAATCATAGTTTACGAAATTCTGAACTGTATGGTAGGTAACTTTATTTTCAAGATGTTCAATAGTGTTAGGGCAGATAAGTGTTTTTTGGGTGGAGTTTGATTTTAAAACATACGAAAATATTGAATTTGAGTATAACTACATTTGGCTGATTTTCTGATAAAAGAAAGCATATTTATATTTAAGTGAAACTATATTACGTTACACATCTTAACTACTGGCCGATAATTATTATTATACCGTTGGGCTTTTTTCTGGATAATTGACTGATGCGCAACTTGTTAACCAATACGTTAATATAAGAAGAAAGGTCTAACTTTTTTAAATTTCGAAAATCAGAGCTGTAGTCGGTGTTAAAATTTTGATTGTTTTTAAATACTTCTGCAGTGAACTGTTATGGTACAGATAAATGTTATCAAGTATTCAGTTTTAAAACAGTTTAGCGTGGAAATAAGAAATCACAAGGTTTTTGGAATATTTTTTTCGAGAAACGCATTAATATTACTTTATATAAAACCATCTTCTTCATTCAAATAGATTGCTTTCTCACTTCTAGTTGATAAAAGTTACGGCTTCTACGATTTCTGGAAAATCGTAAAATTATGTCCAATGAAAAAAACCGAAGGTCAGTGTACGAATTTGTTTTCTACTGGTTTAAACACTCATTTTTGTTTATTTGTCAGAGTACCACCAGTATATAATATCGAATTAGCTTTTTGCCAACTCTGTTTACTTTCCTACATGTTTATAACACATTGATCGTGTAAACTGTTTAAAGTTATTTTTTATTTAAAGTCTTGTAATAGTTTCAGACTTGTAACTAATTATACGCGAGCTAAAAAGATGTAATTGTATTCTGATTATGTGGATTATAATATATCTATGTTATAATATGCTATATCTTTATTTTACGATCATTCGTTGACGATTATTGTGTCCAAATTATTGGTGGTATTCGTGGTGGTGACTGACATATAATAGCTTTAATAGTTACGGAAAATCGAAATTGTTTTCAAACGTTTACATTTAGTTTCTCATGTATTACCTGTTTCTTGGATTTTAAGTTCTCTACGACCAGTCCACCGATCCGGAAAATGATTTTGAAGCCAATCTCGAACCATCAATCGTGTTGGTGCCACATACTTTGTCTAATTATCAGTGAAACATTTTCCAATAGTATTTGAAAATTTTTTTTTGAAAATGTAGGAAATTTTCAGCATTGAGACGATTTGGCAGAATAAAAGGACCAATCAACCCTCACTGGTAATTTAATAGCCATTCGCGATACCTAACTCGTGCATTATAATCCTGTGGTAATAAGTGTTGCACTTTTGTTTTTCGAAAAGGATATAAGATGTTGTCGTGTACTGTTCTGTGTAGCGTCCACTTTGGTATGTCTACAATCCGAGAAATACCACGTACGGTTCTATTAAATTAAATCTAACACATTTTCTTCAATACTGGGCTGTTTTACCACAAATGAACGGCCACTACCACCTCTTTTTAAACATTTATTTTCTCTCGTGGGCGTTGGTCAGTTCGTTGAATAACTGTGTGGTTTGGATATCTTCTATTTGGATAGCATTTAGCATTACTATTACCACCAACCTCTCCAAGAATCCAAATCATGTCCGTGAACTCAGGAAATGTGTATTCCATTAATGCAAGTGAAACGGAATTTTCAAAAATGAACAGAAAAGTGTGTCTGACAACTGCAAAATTATTAAATAGAAATTACTATCAGCCTTGCTTAGATTTACCTTGATGCCATATCTAAATCTAGTATTTTCAACACAATCTGGGATCAAAAATCTGCAATTTGAACTTACGCAGAAATAATTTTTATTGTTAATATCTTAAGTTTATTGATGAAGAACTACTTTCATCGATAATATATGTTAGTTTAGCTTTGTTGTTTAAGATACACAGCATTCGAATTCCAAACTTCAAGAAGAAATACATATTTTAGCTGTTTTGTGTTGAGTATGCACTGCTGAACAACGCTACGAATCGTTTTATATCAACTTATGGGACACCCTGTATAGGAGGCATTTTGTCATGTATAATAGAGAGCGGAGGTGCATTATATTGTTTTAATCAATGTAGTGACTGTATTCAGCTCTAGTTAAATATTTTTGGTGTTTCGATATCATTTTATTATTACACGAGTCTCCCCCGAAAGTGGTTCTTATTAAAAATAACATTTTGTTTTTATGTCTGCCACTGCAACTAAGATGTATATATTTCAGTATTCCTAAGTGTTATAAAATTTGCTATACCTATACCTATACCTAGTAAGTACATCTTACTGAATGTCTAACTTCAACACTGATATACTTAAACAAGTGGAAAAACAAATTATCAGGAAAACCAAGACAAAGATATTTTAGTGAATGATAAGTGGCCGAAATAAAGATACTCAATACTGTATATGCTGAAAATTCTGTCACTTGTCACATTGTAATCCTGATATCATTTTGGATATAGATAGATGTCAATTAAGTTGGACATTTTTTTTGTAACTGGGTACATATTATGATAATTTGAAGATATGCTTTAATTCAAATACAGTTGTAAGCTCAGTAGGTGGTTTTTTCCATTTCTGTATAGTTTCAACATCCATTTTATTATAGTCTGTCTAAGGACATCAAAGAACGGAAACTCAAAACCACAAAATAAGCTTGGCAAAGGCTTATAACGTTTGTGTATTCCATCCAAAATCTAACCAAATATTAAATTTAATTTACATTTTGTGCAAATCATTATGAGATATAAGAGTATTTTATTTAGTGGTGATTAAGCGGTTTGAGGTATGTGACGTTATAATATTTTTGTATACACAGAGGAGTGCTGCTAGGTAGAACTGACAAATGCTAGTCGGAATGCGGATTCTGATACGGGTGCAAAGTGAATAACAATATGTGTGTTGCTCAATTGCTGCAATAGATGAAGTGCAGTTTACCTAAGTATTTGCTACCTGTAAGATGACGTAGATGAGCTTCCGGTATGTCCTGTAGTAGTTGTTGTATGAATCTGTAGAATTGTAATTACTGTGTTAGTATGATTAAAGCCTGTGTTATTGTGCTTGGGAGTCTGCGAGCTGGCCAAGGGTCCTGGACGTCTTCCTACTCTCCAGAATTCCGTTTTAAGCGGCTTAATGCTTGCAGGGTGTGGTCATTCGGCGTCATCTCGACCAGGTTGAGCGAGCGTGGTAGCCAGTGATCCGTGCATTGCAGTTTGCACAGTGGCCTGTGTAGCGCCTGTATGTCACTATTTTCCTTGTGGTGTATGTACGGCAACTGACGGAGGTCGTTTAGTGATAATAATGACACGAGTAAGCCTAATACGTGGTGGTACCATTCGGTTGTCCGCTACCCGTTACAGGTTAGGTATATCAGCAACATCTACTAAAAACAGTCCTGTCAAGGCGTTATGTTCTTTTAAAATTTGTCGCTTTATGTGAATTGATTTCGTAATTTGATTGCCGCTCTATAGGAATTAAAAACGTTATTTTAATTGCATTTTTATGTTGGTTGCAGTTTCGCTATTTTGCTTTTCCAAGATTGAGTTGTGTTGACAGTCCCCTTTGTAAGTCGAAATTGCCGAATATTGGTTTTCTCGCGCCTGACCTTAGACGCTTCTGAGAATTTACGTGCGGAATGATTCTAGAACATTCACATGATATTTCGTAATATGGTGCAATCTTTGGGGGGAATGAAGGGTCGCGTTGCGTTTTACAGGCAGTCAGTTTTCAATCTTCAATGGCTCCGGGTCTCCGAAAATTCCATCAATCGGGGGGCTGTAATTAAGTTAAGTGCTGTAGGGACGGCTTTTGGGTTTTTTCGAGGGGTGTCCATTATGTGTGAGTTTCGTCTCGCTGTCTTACCAAGGGGTACAAACAGACCATCGACCACTGTCGGATTTAAAGAAAACACATTGGATTCTATCCCGGTAACGGCAATTCTTTGTGAATTAGCCGATCGCCTTTGGTGGATTAAGTTTCGAGCCCAGCTCCTGTCCCTCTGCTGTTACCGTCGGAGCGAAGAGCGCATCCAAGTTTCGGGCCCTTGGTGTTTACTCCATTTAACCCAGTCTTCAGGGGCGCACCCATGGATTTATATCATCATCTTGTGAACCAAATTGTGTCTGCCTGTCTGTCTGTCTTCCCACTTCAGTCTCCGAAAATTCAAGGTAAAAACTAAAGTTTTGTGTTTTTGTGTAAAGCGAAACTTTACGCGGTACTTGCAAAGTTCAACATCATTGAACCTTCCTCTATTTGGAAACAGGAAGCGACCTTCAGTCGCGGACTGTCTTTGTTTGTAGTACAGAGTATAAGAGAAATTTTTATATATATTGTGTTGTGTCGTAAGCTCCGGCGTTGCTGGCAGCGTAGTTGATTGGACCAAATACGTGCGCCAACGACGGCGAGCACCTTGGCTTGAGCTCTCAAATAATAATATTTGTAAAATAGAATTAATCAAAATCACTTGTTGCTGTCATTCGGTTGTATTGCCAATGATTTTATTATACGTGTCTTAAAATTCAGTATATCTTTTATTATTGTGTATTTGTATTTGTTTGTGCATGAATTTTGCAAGTTTCATATATACAGGAGGAGGCGCAATAAAGGTGAGTTCGATTCCCGTAGCTGCTGGCCTCTCGGCCTTCCACGAGGACCTACACTCAGCTGTATTTGGAAGGTGGCGCCCACTAATTTTGACGTACCCTGTACACAACTACGAAGCTGTTGCGGTATCAAAGGCGAGCTATTAGACTATTAGACTAGTAGCTCTAGTAGAGGCTATGTGGTAATCCACGGGGGATACCCAAACCCTGTAAGTATGAAATATGGAAGATGCAATAATGTATTCCTGCTTGTGTATTCCATGTGTGCTGAAATAGGGCTTGGCTGTTTGTGTGTTTACTTTACTAGTGCACCGCGTACATGTTTGAAGCTGTAACATCCCGAGCTCAAATTATTTAGCTATATCTTTATGAGTAGACGGACATAACCAATTTTGGAATCCTATTGGTGAATGTTGAGTTATTTTAAATACTGTTAGTTTGTAAACATACCGACTCGTCGTCCCTGCACAGTATGATCATGAAGTTCCATAAGTTTCTCATTCGTGATACATTAAATATAATTTGTTATGCCACGCCATTAAATTACCATAAACTCTTCAACATTTGATGAAAAATACACTCCATTCGAGGTCACACGAATCCTCGTTTAAAAGTTATCCATCATCAAAAAGTAAACAACGCATAACTGCTGTACATTACAAATTTTTAATTTAACGAGCAGCTTTAAGACTTTTTCAAGGGCATTCGTGATGACTTTCTGAAGGTGTTACGTGATATATTCGAAATTGATATGTTAGTCAACGAATAATTTGAATGGTGGTGTGTTCGCAGCAATAAACGTGTCGACATTACTGTCAGTTCTAATTAACAGCAGGAGAATTTACGCTTTAACTAGGTGCAAGTACAGGATATGACGGATGAGCAAAAGATGCCGTAGATGGCTAGTGGAATTTTCTGTTTGACTAAAGTTTGATTTTTAGTTGGATTTAGAATTAAACAATTATTGGATGGTAATTAAAACTTTCAGTTTAAGGATATTACACTTCGGAATATATTTAAAAATAAAGCGGATCCTAAAATTCCATAATTACATAGGGATTTTGTTTATAATCACAATGCAAATAATGTACATGTTGTTGTCAATTACTTTCTCTACATAATGCGGCGTATTGTAAGAGATTAAAATTTAGCGGTTTTGCGAAATATTCCACTAAATTATACCGAATAAAATTATTAATAAATTAATTTTTAAAATGTTGTAAGTGCTTTGAAAATATCGTTTTGTCGTTAATAAAAGGCTTTCTTCACATAGGTCTCGTTTATTACAGAGCATGTAGTTTAAACATGTGATTGTTTGCGTTGTATAATATAAGAATAGAAGTGTACAATAAATATACAGTGTGTTCCAGGTTGAGTAGGCTACCATGGGCATCTTTCATATTGTTAAAGATAGAAATTTGTTTAAATGGCAAAAGTTATGCAGTTTTGAGTGCTAATGCAGATTCCGTTGAGAACATTTTAAAATTCCGATCAGTTTAAAAATTATTTCCAAAAAACTGAATATTGCTATTTTGGTTACAGTTAAATATTTCCGTAAATATTAAAGATATGAAAAAAGTTCTCATGTAAAAGTTACTTGATTTGATTAGGCACACCTATCAATGATGTCAAAATAAAATTCAAAATGGCGGTTTTCGAGATATTGGTAGCAACTTTCTAATATAAAATGGATGCCATAATGGATTTTTATATGGGTAAGGAGCATTCTCTTTACTCTTTTCAAGCGTTCGAGGACAAACAGAAGTAGAAAACAGAGAAGAAAAAATCCAAGAGCCACAGTACTGAACTGTGCAATTTAATAAAAGGACAAAATTCTCCAAGCAGCATGTGAAAGCTTAGGGGTACGTAGAAGTATATATAATAAAGAGAACAAGCCGTATTGGTGGAATGAAGAGGTGGAGAAACTTGTGAAAGATATGAAGGAAGCATATCATAAATGGTTAAACAGCAGGGATGTGGAAGACAGAAAAAATTAGGTAAGACGAAGCAGAAAAACCTAAAGGAGAACAACCAGATGTGGGAAGAAGAATGCAGTGAAATAAACAGCCATGGGTGGAACCAAGTTCAGCTAAGCGTGGATATTTATCAACAAACTACGAAACAATGAAAAAATAAAATAAACCTTACAACTAATAGCTAAAAAGACATGGGTTAATTACTACAGAACACTGTTTAAAGAAGACAGAAGAGAATTTATCGAAAATGTGGAAGATGAAAATGGAAGGCCAAATCAAGAAGATCCAGAATTAATAACAGCGGAAGAAGTTCAAAATACAATAAATAAGTTTAAAACGGGAAAGCTGCTGGACCGGGGGAATCCCAACAGAACTACTAAAAAGGCACCACAATAAATATTCGATAGACTGGCACAGCTGTTCAACATAGAAGCTGATCCAATATCAGAAGATTGGAAAAATGGATATGTTTCCAACATTCATAAAAAAGGCAATAAAAACGAATGCAAAAATTACAGAGGCATTACAGTGCTAAGTTCTATAGGACGGATGTATGCAAAAATAATATGTCAAAGAATAAGCGTAAATAATGTTTCAGAAGTATTTTTTTTCAATTAAATGATTTCAAGAAAATGCGTTTTATTCGAAATTTACAGGTACCTACATCATTATCATTTTCAGGAAAATTAATTCAAAATCAACACATTTCAATTTTTTAGAAATATTGACAATGCTTTATGATACGAAATAAATAAATGATCTTAAAACAGTTTTTCACGTGTCATGGTTTTTAATACATAAATCATCAGCGCTCAATTGTAGAATCGGTGAATTTTCCTTTCGACGAATTGCGAGTCGGTGAATTTTCCACGCGACAAATTTACCAGCCGGTGAATTTTCCAGTCGATGAATTGCAGTCGGTGAACTTTCCGTCGGTGAATCGCAGTCGGTGAACTTTCCGGGTACCGTACAGAGTATAGCAACGTATGGGAGTGAAGCGTGGGAAATCACAAAAAGAAATTCGGAGACAATAAAAACAACAGAAATTATGTACTGGAGCCGTAGTTGCGGCTTAACGAAACTGGATCGAATACCAAATATAGAAATAAAAAGAAAGATGGGTGTAGAAGAAACAATTAAGGACAATATAGGGGAGAAAAGACTTAAGTGGTACGGGCATGTCCAAACGATGCAAGAGGGAGAGATGGCCACAAAAATACTAAATAGAGACCACCTCAAAAAAGGAAAACAGGAAGACCGCGTCGAACTTTGATTGATGAGGTACGAGAGTCCATGGCAGCAAGAAACCTGGGAGAAGAAGACTGGAGAGACAGACACAAGTGGAAAAGGGGATGCGAGAGACGTCCTGTGTAATGTACAACTCGCTGTTATCACCGTGGGGCGAACAGAACCATCGACAAGTGTCGGATTTAAGAAACAGGCTGGATTCAACCCTTGGAAGACCATTCAATGCGAACTTGCCTATCGTTTATGCGGATTAAGATCGAACCCCATTTCATTCTAGGCGACAAGAACACCTGAAATTTCCCGTTTTTTCGAAGAACATCTTGCCGATTGCTGGTGCAATCGTGACGCAGCCTTCAGTGGCGTGCCTGCGATTTTTTTGCCTGATTCTCGAAGAACCTAAGAACACCCTAAATTGTGACTCTCTCTACTCCCTCTTTGAAGAAAACTAAGGTAAAAATTGTTATTGTGAACATTTGTTCCGAGGTTTATTTGACTGGTTCCAAGTGCTGAACCTTTTTTTTTATGCAACGAAAAGTGACCTTCAGTCGCCAATTGCTATTAGTTATTACTCGTAAAGTGTAAGTAATTTCTGTAAACTCGAATGTCCCTGGCTGCGCCAGATCTGTGTGTTTAGTAAAGTAAATATCGCAAGCCAGTGGCGGCGAGCTCTTTGTTTGAACGTTCCAACTTCCCTTTGTGTTCGACTACAATTATTACCGTTTTGGTTGTATTTTTTTGTACTATGTGTATTACCAATTGCAAGCAATATAATTATATTTGTCTTAAAATTCACCATACCTTTTATATGTGTGTATTGTATTGTGCATGAAATTTCTAAACTTTATATAAGGTGGCGCCCGCTAATTTTAACCTATTCTGTACACAACTAGGTACGATTTTCTTTCCCGTAAGCGTTTCTCGTGAACCGCCCCTATTCCTCTGAGTTAAGCCGAAGGCCATTTTCCATCTTTTCTGTTGCGGGTCGACGAAAAAGGTCATTTGGCCAGTAACAAAGCATGGACGTACACATGACATAGCACTGATAGCCAAATGGCTTTTTAAAAATTGCTTCCCAGTCGAAGGCAACTAAGCAGAACATTTTTAGTGTCCATTGACCGTTGCTTCGAAAGAGATAGGAACATTTGTGGTGGATATTGTGAATAGGGGTAGGCGTAGAATAACGTTAACACCTCATGCTGAGAAAGAAATATTGGATCATGTCACCGAGGATCCTTTCTTAAATACGAGAGGAGTAAGTAATGCTCTAGAAATGGCGCAGTCATTAGTGTGGGGTATTTTGAAAAATTAACTTCTGCATCCTTACCATTTTCAGGGTGTGCAGGCTTAGGATGATTATGGGCCAAGACTTGGTTTTTGTTATTGGTTTGCATAGAAAAATGCAATAGATCCTAATATTACTAATTCGGTGCTATTTACTGATGAAGCCGGTTCTAATAGAAACGGCATAATCGACTTCCATAATAACCACGGGCGGAAGAAATTCCTCATGGTTTTATACAAAGTAGACACCAACAGCAGTTGAGTGTCAACGTATAGGTTGATATCGTTGGCGATTAGCTGACAGGACTCCACTTTTTGTTTAACCGATTAACGGACAATCTTTACGAACAATTTTTGGATTTATCAAATCTGTTAGAGAATGTTCCACTAGCCACACGGCAACGCATGTGGTTCATGCACGACGAAGTACCTCCACATTTTAGTCTTGTAGCAAGACAGTTACTGAACGATAGGTTTGGAGAGGTGGATTGGTAGAGGTGGTTCAACTGCGTGGCCTTCACGTTCGCGTGGTTTGAATCCGGTGGATTTTTATATGTGACCCCATTTACAGAACCTAGTTTATTCAATCCCCGTTAGTGACATAGATGTTTTGCGTCAACGAATCGTGGACGGCTGTAATGTAATACGTAATATTCCATAAATTTTTCGAACGTGTCCGACAAGCAATGATAAGACGTCTTGCATATTGTACACCAGCTCAAGGGGATTTTGCATATTTAATGCAATTTCAAATTTTTGAAATCAATTTTTTTCAATACGAGAAAGCGTTCTAGAACTGTTCATTTCGGGATATGGTTATACTGGTATTTTTTTCTTGTCCTGGTGTGTATAGTATATTTCCGAAATATTGTCCCCTATTTTTCGGGTTATGTTGCAACAATTTACAGGCAGTAATGGCATTGTGAAGAGCAAATGCCAAAAGATGGAAATTTGGGCAATATCCACAAAAAAGGAAACAAAGAGGAGTGCAAAAATTACCTGGTATAACACTCTTAAACGTAGTCTATAAAATATTATCGT
>JABXWE010036243.1:0-10228 GCA_014611495.1 Limonius californicus
TAAAAACAGTAAGAACTAGGTATGAATAATTCAGACAGCGAAAATGCTGAGATGTGTTTGCCACCAGAAATAACGGAAACCGCGAAAACGACGTGTAATTTACTGCCGAGGAAATCGCAGAAACAGTACACACGGCATAAAATCGTTGTGGCTAGTGAACCGATATACGTTCATCTAAAGTAAAATTTTTATAATACTGATTCAGACCAAAAATTGTAACTTCCTATGAAATAGTAGTAGAGAAAGTATAGTCTCCTACTCGTGTAGAATAGCTATTATTCACTCGGATGATTCTGTCACTCGCCTTCGGTTCGTGACAGAATTTTCATCCTCGTGAATAATAGCTGTCATTCTACACTCGTTGAAGAATATACTATTGGTTCTTGATTTAAGTAGAACAGACAAATGAAATGAAGAAAAATCTGAATTCCTAAGCAAAACTTACTTATTTTGCGTAATTTCTGATATAAATTTAAATGTATACAATTGTATCCCATTACCCCCAGGTTGCAATAGGCTTATTTTTCTGCATATGGATCAAGATCACACATTTTTAAAATTGAAATAAGGAATAAAACGTAGCTGTACACAACCAGGACCCTTGGGAAGAACAAATATTACATATATGTATACATAGCTACTGAGTTATGCTGTAGAAGGTATTTCTTGTTTGTTAGTCAAAACTGTTTAAAAACGCTTGTCTACAGTGAATACTCACTTCAAACTTTTTAATTTCTAGTGGAGGTGGTACGAGATCGATTGCATCTCTAGTTTCACCTTTCTTTTTCTTCTTTTTAGGTTCCAAGTTTGAATCGTCTACTACTTGATTTATGGCAATAGTACGATAGCCCACTGAAAAATTGAAAATTTGAATATTCCCTCCAAAATGAGATGATAAATCACTTACAGTCTAGCAGATACCTCACAATGTTTTCAAAGTTTCCGGAAGTTAAGCATTTATCTGCAATACAATAATCAAAGAAACCTTTTACCATTTCCATAATGCTATTTACAAATAGTTTTAATTTAATTTTAAAACATTGATGTACAAAACACGTGTAATCTGCAATTGCTAAGTGTTGGATTGGTGTTGGATCGATTGTGTCGAATTACGCATGTGCGTAAAATAGAAGTTTGTTTACGTTTTTAGTTTTCTAAATTAAAAAATAAAAATGTTATCTAGACGTATTGTAAGTCACATTCCGAGATGTATGTGTGCATGGCAAAGTATTACGGCAAGAAGATTGTGCGATACGAAAAAAATTCCGTACACACAACAGCATGATGATAAACCTAACCCTACTTTAGGAGATATCGGATTAAAATACCAGGTATTTCGAGATGAAGATGCTGAGATCGTGATGGATGTAAACGAAGAAAGACTGAAGTATGCCAGTACATTAGAAGCTGAAGAACTGGAAATTCATGATCGTTTTGAGGGCTTGAATCTAGAAAGTATGTGTTTTTGATGTAGGTAAAAATATTTTTTTTTTTACTGCCGTTTGAAAAGTCTTTGATTTCTATATTCGAGTTAGAAAAAGTTGTATTGTTCCGGACTAGTGCGGAAATGTAAATCGATTATTATCACTTTTACTCATTTTTCTTTACACCAATTTTTGAATTGTTTTAAATATTTTCGTAGTTCTTAGATTTTGTAGGTAACAATGACCGAAGCGCTGACGCTGCTGATTGTTCTGTATCTGAAGATACAGATATATCAGAAATTTTTAATTAAATTATTTTTGTTTTTTCTTCACCGACAAATACGCATGTAAACAATTAAAGCGTTATTCATAAACAAGTAAAATCAGTATCCACAATACGATACCTATGATTCCCTAGATTTTGAAATGACAGATAACAAAAAATATTAGTTTCTAAATTTTAAAAACACCTTTTTCAAACAGCGGTAGTAAAAATCTTGTGGGTAGCATGTAGGTAAAGTACTTTTTTTTGTTCACTCCTAATACAGAATAATATTACTTTTCGTTACTTATTGCACAATTAGTTATTGCAGTTTTATTTTAGGAGGGAAAGCTGGAGTTTTTGATATTGAAGATTTAGTGATGGTCTTAAAACGTGAGAATGCAGTAAACCTTTTTGTAGCAACAGTGCCTCCGGAATTTAAGTATGTCAATCATATTTGTGTTGTTAGTGGAAAATCGTACCGTCACATGCTTGCTATTGCCCAGTTTGTTAAGAGGGTTTTTAAACAAAAAAGAAAATCTACTGATATAATTCCTAAGTTGGAAGGGGCAGATTCTAAGGACTGGATGGCATTGGATTTAGGTATGCGTATCATAAAACCGCTGTTCATCAAAGTTACCACATTATTTTTTACAGGCAATATAGCATTGCATATATTTTCAAAAGAAGCTCGATCTTTATATGATCTAGATTCTTTGTGGTCTGTTGGTCCTGAATATGATAGGGAATGCACAAAACAAGATCCCTTGGTTGAAATGCTAGAGAGGCATTCCATATACTTGAGGGATCTTCAACCAGCAAACTAGTTGAGGAGGTAGGATATTTTATTAAAATAGCATTGTTTGATATATTTTTATTTATTGTTATTATGTAAAAATATTAAATATAATTTTATGAATAAAATTTGTTATTTTATCAAATAAAGAAGATAATACTTAAAATTATAATTAAAAATAGCAGCTAAACAAGGGCTACAAAGAAACCAAGTCAGGGTTTCTCTAATATATTCTTAATAATCATTTAATATCTTATTATTCGATATACAAAACTTGGAGAGTGGTATATAGTAATAATGTTTTAGTAAAAATTGGAGACTAACTGCCTTTGTTTTTTTGCTATAATGTTATATGCTGATTGCATAATTCAGCTGGATGTGTGCAGTACCATCTCTCAATGGCACATAGAAAGCGTTTTTGGATTAAATTTGTATATTGTTGTTGATTGAATTATACTGATTTTACATTATATGTAACAAATTTATTTAAGGAACTGGGATGAATTTGACAGCTTGTATCCAATTATTTTTTTGGCCCACATGGTGTTTTCATCCAGAAAAATTATAAAACATTAGCTCCAAGCCGGATTTTTCAGAATTGTTACACTTGGCTACACAATAATACGGTATTGTGGGTATACTTAGATCATTTTTAAAATTCGGTCACGTAATTAATGCCTGACAACTACTAGTTAAATTCATGTTTTTGTTATATGTATAGTTTTTCTTGTTAAATTAGTAAAATTTGTTTCTTTCTTCTTATAAGTACGAAATTTTTATTTGACAGTAGATATTTAGATTTAGGTATCTGAAATTGTTTCTCAAATAACCTCCAACCCAAAATGCAAATAAAAAAAATATTAATATGCAAATAAAAAAAAATGTTTATTCATGAGTAGAAAATTACCCTATTCTGAAAGCTACAAAAATAATTTTTAAATTACATAAATGAACATATTTTTAGTGATCTCAATTCAAAATAGACAAAATAAAACATGAATTTAAAAATGAATGATGTATTTTATACAACAGTGTTTAAGAAATTTACGTTAATAACCTTAGGTATAAAGTGAATGACTGCTAATTATCCAGAGTATGAAGACTCTTATTTTGAAAGGTTTGCATCTTCTGTAAAAAGGAGCCGGAACAGATTGAAATGGTCTAAACCATGTATGAAGAAGAAGAAGAAGCATCTTCTGTAAGTGGGTTTTCCTTGAATTGCTCCATATTGAACAACTATATGGTGGCAATAGTCTGATGGCAAAGGTTTCCACATGGAATTTTTAATGATTTTTTATTAATGGTTGGGTAAAGTTCAACTAAGTGTGCATGAACTTGGTTAAGTTTTTTTGTTGATTGTTAATTTGTATATGGTGGATTATTAATTTGCTTTAGGTTGAAGATTTTGATCTTTGATTTAGATGGATTAATATTGAAGTGCCAAGTATCGAACCATTTCTGTGGTACATTAATACTACGTATTTTGTGATTGGATCACTTTTCTATGAGTCTCAGTTCAGATATTTGATTATTGATAACTGTTGAGAAAATATGACTGGTTATTGGAATGACTCAATTACATAAAATTTTTTAAAAGTGTACCTTCAGTTATGAAGTCACTGATAGTTATAAAGCTAGCTGCTTTTAAAAGTGCACTGCAACAAATTTATCTCACCAAACTTGTTAAACCAATTAAAAACTTTAATGAATCATATAACATAAGTTATATTACGTAGAACAGCTTTAATCTGATGTACTATACATTCCTTTTCAATTTAGATATGAATTTAGAAAAACATATACAGCTGCTATATTAAATATGAGGCATTGAAATAAATTGCTAAAGTAGGTATACTTATAGTAGGAATGGTTTAAGAACTGCACATCACTAAAGCTGCGCAGATCGCAAAATTTGAAACGGGCGAGTCCAACTTTGTATTTCGGCGTGTAGAAGGGGATGTCGATGTTCAATGTTGTAGAAAGAAAGCGGCCGGCGCAACGTGTTTGTATTGTTTTCTACAACCTATGGTTGACCCTAATTTCAAACACACCGGTGACGCCACTGGTAGGATTGTTTCGCGCAGCCTTTGATGACTCAACATGCTGCTCTAAGAGCGTGCGGACTATACCTATGATGTTACTAGATGTTAGATGTAAGAACAACAAAAAAAATTGTAAAATATTGAATACATTGTCATTATCTATCTCTGGAATAATACAAAAAAAGGGATAGCAGTTTATAGTATATCACTGTAAACAGGTTTTATTGTAATTTGTACGTATGCAATGCAACTCATTTTTCATGAAAAAAGACAAAGTTTTAAAAACAATTTTGCTGGAATTAATTTGTTATATTCAGTTGCTAGTATTTGTTTTACACCTCTGAATCTGTTTGTAGTCATTTTTCATAGATTGTGGTAGCTACTATTTTGAAAACTATTTTATTAATTTAGAAAACATGATCGTAAAGGAATGGAAGGCCTGTGATCGCTTCATTATATACCTATGGTAAAATGTTGATTTAAGTACACTATCGACTATCATATACTATTTGTAGCGCATATTTTAAATATATAAGATATATCAGGTATAGAGGGTACATTTAAAAAAATTTATTATATAATAGTGTGCAAAAATTTCAGGCTGTGTTCAATATTGACATAGCCATTGTTTGATGTGCTTATGAACATTTAACACAATATTTTTTCAATATCTGTTAATAATGAAGTTATAGCTTGTTCGTGATTTAATAACGCTCTGTGGACATTTGCATACCACAAAAGATTTTCTATAGCTATACTATATTGTAATTAAAATATCTTATAAATACCCACCTACCTATTTGAATAGAATTACTTTCCGAAGAATTCCTAAATAAACAGACTAGATAAGAATAGATAATTTTTATCATTGTTGAGTTAGCAAGGCAGACATACAATAATGGATACATTTTGTACCTGCATATTTATCAATTGTTTAAAGTTTGAGTGAATATATCGTTCAAGTGAAAGCCTTTTAACTACATATTCAATTAAGTTTTGTTTTAAAAGTGAAAGACATTTAGCAGTGGTGGGTAAAAACTGTAATGAAAAGTATGAAGGTGGTGTTCTGCAAATGTGGCTTGTTTCAACACAATCACAGTTATTGAAGATTTAACTTGAGCAAACAGCAAAGTGATGATGGTTACCCAACAAAATAACCGCCCTAAGGAAGTTGTGATTGTTCCTAGTGTTTTAGGTTACGAATTAAATTCGGAACAAAATATCGTTACGAACTATTTGATTGTTTCACTTATCAGTTGCTTGTTTTACATACTGCATTTTGCCTGTGATGTTGCGGTCATCTACAGGCATTTTCGTGAAGACAATCCAGTATGGGCGTCATTGACTTTATTTTTTATGTATTTACCGGTTTTGGGTTGTTACATTCTGACTATTTCATCGTGGGAATTGTGGCCCGAATTTGAAGGCTGTGGTTGGACTAATATTAAGTGGATGTTGGTGAAAACCCTACAGCATATGTTTTTTCCCATTTGGAGTCTGTGGAGGTAAGTGTAAAGATTTATTATTACACATGGAGGTGTTATATAGTACTTCTATATACTTCCAGTATGTGTAAGTAATTCACAAGCAATTAAACTTTTTTTAAGTAAAAAGATTTTTTGGTAGTATTGTTTTTAACTTGATAAATCTAAGGGCTGTCTATCATGTAGTATATTTTTAATACTTATAATAGTGTTGCAGTCTATTGTAGTAACTGACTGGACAGTATGTCATGATATAATTTAGAGTATATTGTGTTTTTGTTTCCTTTTTGATATCAAGATTCCTCTACATATTTTAATTAAAAAATGAAATCATAGAGTTGCTGGAAAATCAAAGTATTAGGTTATGACCTTAATTTGATTTTGTGGGTACTTCATTGTATTATCAAATAAGGCATTTTTGTTTAAATTTTAAGGTTGTTAATAGAATAAAAATCTTGTTATTAAAAGGTGTGCCGAAAGGATATTTTGGTCCATAGAAGGCGTCAGAACTTCGAATGAACATGAAAGGGATGATATAGTAGAAACCCTCAATGCCCCAAGAACAATTGAATTGTATTACTTCCTACAAGGCTATTTGCAAGCAATCCCCCAAATTCTTCTCCAGCTGCATATCCTTATGAGATACGTTGATGATCTGGATCCACAAACAGGTTGGTATTTGAAGGCACTTGAAAACTGTTAGTAAAAGTTTTTTGTTATGTACAGACTTCCCTTTAGTGTATTTAGTTGCAGTTTTAGGACACATTGAACGTATGATTTAATTATTTTATTGACATCAACAAAACTAAAACAGGAAACTATTTATTTATATCAATGTTTTGGTATTTAGAAAGTGAATAGTTTCAAAACAACTATATTAATAATCGCTGCATTTAACCAATACTGACAGCAGTAACTCAGTACTGATGATCATAATATGTACATTTTCTTGATCAAGTAGCAAACTTACGTATTTACTGTTTATATTTAGAGAGTTTAATACTATGTGGTTGTCTTTTCAATTAGAACCTTTATACTTCATTATCTGACCAAATTTTTTAAATTAAAAACAATGATATTCTTTTACCTTATTTTATGATTTGTAGTTGATGCCCAAGTACTAAGCATAGTCATGTCTCTTGTTCAAATGGCCAAGGTAACAACACAGTATCAACGATTCAAGACCCAAAATGTGGGAGGAAAATATTATCCATGGTTCAAGCCAAATAAAATGCTATATTCTGCTGTAGATAGTGCACCAATTCAACGACCACGTATAGTATACCGCTGCAAACCGGTGAAAGCAGAAAACTCTCGTACTTCTGTAATACAGAGTACTCCAAGCCAAGCTGTTATTCATGAAGAGCAGGATGAAGTTGTTACATTAAGACAGCGAGGAAATATTGATGATCAACCATCAAAAGATATGGAAAGGCGAAGAAGTAGTGACTTCTATGAACAACCTACAACATCTTATTTAGAAAGCGTGGCCGAAGAAAAAGCTAGTGAACTTGGGCGTGAAACCTCTGTGGTAGATGGGCCACAGCGACTAGTATTAAAAGATGATATTACTGAACCAGACTTTTTTAATCCCAAACGTTTATTGGAAATCAGAGGTATGCCTGAGGATGATCTTACTGGAAAACTGATTTCATTTCTCTGGTGGTTCTGTTTCTTGTTGGCAAGAATGTTGGCTATATCATCATTTGGCTATTTTTACTCTACAGAAATTGTATGGTTGCTCTCTGCCCATTTTATTTTAGTGGTAGTTTTGTTGCTTTATGATGTAAAAGCTGACAAGGTCAGAAGGGCAAAGGCCATATTCTTTGTGTTTATAGGATTAGTATATTTGTTTTGTTTGATAGAGTTTAAAATTAAGTTTAAGAAAGTTAGATTTATATATAATTTATTTTTTTCATTGATGTTTATCGAAAATTTTGTAATGGTTTTCATTTGGTGGTGTAATGATTTAGAAGATATGTTAAATGATTGGTGGTACAGGTATATATTTTATATGATTGTAGGTTGCTCTATTTTAAGCATGCTGTCTATGCTGATGTATGTTAAAGTTCTTAAGCCAAGGAAAGTGATAGTGGATGTAGTTCCACGAACATAAAAAGTTATTACTTTTGGAGTACTAAAATTTGCAACCGTGCCCCCTAGGTTGTCACAGACTTCTTTAAATTATTTAAAGAATCTTAATACCAATATTTGGTTTGAGATCACATTCATAATTGTGAGGTTCCACATCTGGATACTATTAATAACAAAAATTGTTTTTAATAAAATGTGTATTGGATTAATGTGTAATTAATATTATTATTATGTGGTTTTATAAAAAATAATATAGCAATATGGCAAATTGTTGAGTTATGCCTTGTCATTATTGTTGTGATATGTCTAGTGTATGTCAATTTATGTGAAACATTTTTAACAGCCATGTTGGTATTTGAGTCTTCATTACTTAAGAATATATCTTCAGTAAATATTTTAATATGAATAATGGTAAATATAAACTGTTCACTCTGAGCAACATAAGCAAACATTTTTTAAAGAAACTATTAGGGGTACTCTATGAAAATAAATAAAAACTGCATATGGGAGGGTAGGTCACAGTGAATTTGAATTATTTTATTATTTCTTTGACATAACAGAACTACACTTTAAAATATGTGCATAAATGAACTTAACCCAGAAACCCTTTTTACAAGAGGCTACTAGCTCACATGGTCTAAAAAGTGCTGTAGCTTTGTTCTTCCAGATTAAAAGTTATTTTTAAGCAAGTTTTCAACTATTTAATTCCTTCTATAACCCCGATTATATTTATAAGTATTATATATGGTTAAAATATACATTTACTTATGCAGTTCTTCTTATATTTGTTATGCTCTAAATTGGTAGTAGTATAGGATAGAATCTTGCAATTTTGATTGTTTGTGCTGGGCCGCAATGAATGTCTCATGGCCCAGAAGTTAAATTTCGGTATAACAAAATTAAACAAAATGTATTGTATTTTTTACTCATTGATTTAAAAATAATTTAAATTAATTAAATAAATAAATACAACTGAAATATATACCATTTGCTTCTACTAGTAGGTTTTAAAGAGAGATAAATGTACTTTGCATTGGTGAAGAAAAAATAAATAAATGGTTGATAATTTGCATTTAAATAAATAATATTATGGACTACAATATTTTGACAGTTTTGAAATCAATTTGCTTTTTTTTAAGATGCGTTGAGTAATAAGATAAAATTTCTAAAGGTAATTATTTTACTATAAATTTAAAGGATTGTTATTACTTTCTAGAATTTTTTTATTTACCTCGACTGTATTTTTGGATTTTGAACAAAACTTAAAACATTCAAAAAGTTTATATTTTCCCAGCTACTTTCCCTCGTCTCATTGTGGCATAAGGCTGGGCAATGAAACAATGACAGACAGTCTTTGAATTTGTTTGTTATATAGGTACTTCATACTATAAATGAAAAATCAATAGAGATTGGTGGGAATAGATGTGTTTTGAACCATAGGTCATATAAAGCTGTTCTTTCATATTTACAGTAAATTACAAAAATTATTTAAAAGAAATATTGTTTTTTGTCTCATTTCGGTCCACTTTCCCCTACCCTAGGACGCAAAGTTGGTAGATGGGGCTTCAATACATCACATCTTAGTGCAAAATGCACCAACTTTGCAACACTGGGTATCCTACATTGGTCTATTTCTGTTACCATGTTATCATCGAGTAAGTGTCTTTTGCACTTGTCCTACCTGCATTCGAAGTCTAGGTTTTCTCAATAGCCGGACGCGGCTACTATAACTATACACTCTAACTGATAAGAAATAATAGCTATTTTTCTATTAAGTGCGTGAAGGATGTCTTTTAACGGAGAGATGGTTTTTTTTGTCGAGACCGAAGGTCGAGACAAAAAAAAACGTCGAACCGTTAAAAGGACCTTCACGCGCGTAATATAAACAATGCTTTTTCTACAACTTATTTGAAATAGGTCAATTAGACAATATAAATTAAAAAAATTATAAAAATCTATCAATAAATGACATGGTCAAGTCTCCTTGTTGAGTTGCTAAGGAGACGTAGAAATATTTTCAAACAACCGACGCCATTGTGTAATAGTATATTTCATTAGGAGTCTGGAAATAAGGATTTTTCCGTGCGCGCCTGACAAATTCTCGTGTGAGGCGAAGCCGAACACGG
>JABXWE010036245.1:0-13080 GCA_014611495.1 Limonius californicus
AGGCCCCGTGTCCAAGTGTTGTTGGGCACGTCAAAAGAACCCTCAAACAGGCTAAATTTCCAGGTGTGGTAGGATCGCTCCCTGGCGTCGGTGGTTAGCCATAGTAGCAGAAATAGACCGACGTTAAATAAAACAAACAAACAAACAAACAAAAAACAAAAAATATGAAGCTATAACCTAGAGATTGATGTAAATAATACAACAAACAACAATGCAAATATAAATAAAACATTTATTCTTCTAAATAAAAATCTCGAAGAGGTAAATCCCTTGATCTTCTCGAATCTAATAATTCTGCGAGAACAGCACCAAAATAAAACTTTTATAGTTTCTCGACCATCTTCAGATAAAAGGCATTATTTTATTAAATTATTTGTATATGTATACCTTTCTCTGTATGAATAACAAAATAAACTTTGCTAACGTTTGCAATTAGCATTTGACCCTGTAATTGCATGTATGCGTGTTTTTCTTTTAATTGTATTGTACCGTCTATTAGTGAGCACCAAGTAATTTTTTTTCTTTTACTGCCTCTTCTGGTGACAAGTGTCTATGCAGATTAGGGACATTTTATTTCGACAACAGCCGAGTTATTCTCTAACAGCCTATCAGGACTAGCTGCTAAGAAAGGTTTTTTGTGCCAAATCTTTACACTGCTCTTTTTTGTCTTGAGGTTGGTTTCATCTTCGAATCTTTTCGCTGCTATATCTTCATTGTCCTGCCCATATTTTGTGCAAACATTACCTTTAAATGGCCTGTACAATAAAGACTCCACAAGCTTTTTGGAAGAAGTTTTTTTTGCATGTTGCATATTTTTCCAAAGTTTGAAGCTGTCAGTCTCAAGTTTCTTTCTCGAAACCACAAGTCTGACGAAGCTTAATTTTCGGTATTTTTTTCAATTTCCTCTATATCGGAAGATAATTTTATTAAAAACATTTCTTTTTAGCACAAAATTGACTTTCAGTCATATCAGGTATAGTTCCTCCACACATAGACCATAGTCAGCATTAGGACCAACAGATTTTTGCGAGCATTTGTATTTTCGTAAGCGTTGCTTTTTTTAATTTGATATTTGTTGTTGTCGTAGGAACCACTATTGCTGTTGAACGACAAAGCAGCACCTTTACACCTTGCTGTGTACCCACCTTTCGACGAAAAGTTTACCCTTTTTCCACCAACAAATTTTCCTACAATGGAGTTGTAATATTCCGTCAAATTGTAGTTGACGTTATGCAACAAGCTCCATGCATGATCTGCCACTCTCCTGTTGCGCGAAACAATCTCATTGTAAAAATTATTTTGTTTTAGCTTTTCTACCGCATTTGCTTCTCCTACCGCTCGTTTCAAAATTCTTTTTTCTTCGGTGCCAAAGAGTTTTGGTTACGAATGCATTCCGTATGATCTCCAAATACATGTAATGGTCCGTTTTCTATAACCCTTTTTAATTGCATTGCGCTCTCTGGGAATGCCATACCATCAACTTTTAGTCCAGAAAACTATGGCTGAACTAATACCTATTTTCAGTTTCTCCAGTTTTAACCCCAAAATCTTTCTTTGTTCAATGTCGTATGCGGTATTATTTTTTAAATCGTTAAGTTTAGTCATGTAATTTCTCAATACATGATTTTTGCATTCGTTTTTTTCTACGTGGAATTGAGGTCCGTATGGTGCAGCTAACAATACTTTTTTTGTACGCGCTGCTGTCACCATCAGCAATTCTTTCCATAAATTAAGTTGTGCATTGAGATCGACTTTTTGAATCTTTCTACTATAACGTCGGCTTCCATTGACGTAGAAATCCCATTATGGTTTTTATAACAGATGTGAGGGTTTGGATCAGTTTTGTTTTTCTCATTGTCACATATTCTGCAGTACTTATTGCGCACTCCCATGAATCAGATTTTTTTAGTTTTAGCTCCGATCATAGCTGCCACTATGTCAGAACATTTGTTGTACAATTTATTAGACATAAATGGTACATCTATGGATATGGAATTTGAGATGAAACAAAAACGTCAATGAAAACAACGTACTAGGTTTTTAAAAATATAAAGTGCATACTAATAAAAAATTATGTAATAGCTATTTGTTCACCTAGGCAAGAAAGTGCATCTGCTCCTCCCAAGGCCTGGAGGAAAAGGTACTTTCTTCGAGAGATGAATATATTACATAATCATATTAAGTGGATAAACTCTAACGCGTCACTTGTGCTATATACAATTTTACCAACACCTCAAAATGCAAAATAAACATTGAATATGATTAATAATAATTTTTTTAATGGCATTTCCAAATTAAATGTCTTCGTAATTTTTGCATTATTGTGATTAAGTATTTTCAATATTGAAAACATTATTATATCTACCACAAGGCACGTTTACTATTTGTTTATTGCCCGCCTTGGTTTATCGTTCTTTGAAGTCGTAAAATAAGGGTACGAAAACAGGTAGACAGTTGAAGCCTGAAATATAGTAGTAAGACAAGCTGTAATGTTGGTTGCGTTATGACCAAAAGAAAGGGGCAGATTTGAAATCTGCACTTGGGTTAGATCAGCCTTAAGCTTTAGAATCTGACAATATGAAAATTGTAACAGCATCGCTGCCAATAATTAAATAAAGAAGCTTCAATTATTTATTCAAAAATGAATTTCACAATGCAGCATAAGATATTTATGGTAAAAGCTTATTACCGAACTGGAATCATCATAAATGGTGAGTGGCGGTATTCGATCCAGGAATGCTTCAACGATTTTACAGACCATTTTGGAATTGTTGAATACATTCGATTTTACGATGCTCTAAGGCACACTGTGGAATTATTCGATGAAACAGGTGGTGTTACACGCAGAAATGGTAGCGGTAGACCTACAGAACGCACGCCAGACGTCCTGGAAAATGTTAGATAAATAATGGCTGAAGCTCCCTCAACTTCACTTCGACGTCTTTCACAGCGCATTGATTTGTCTTACACAACCACTAGGAATATTCTTAAAGCAGATTTAAAGTTATTCCCATATAAAGTAACTTCAGTTCATCAGATTCTACCAGCATACATGCCTCTAAGAGAACGATATTGTCAATGGTTTTTAAACGCATTTCCTGAAGACAACGACTTGAACAACGAGTTTTTTTCGGACGAAGCATGGTTTCATTTATCTGGATATGTGAGCTCCCAAAATATGAGAATTTGGTCTGCGGAGAATCCATATGCGTTTAGAGAAACACCACTTCATCCGCAAAAGCTTGGCGTGTGAATTGGTCTTAGCCTACGACGACTTGTAGGACCAATTTTCTTTCAAGGGACAATCAATGCATTAAGGTATCGCGAAGAGATTTTGAAACCTTTTATTAATCAGTTAGATGACCAAGAGCTGCGGGAAGGGTACTTCCAGCAGCATGACTCGCCTGTTCATTGTACTCTGGAGAACTTGAATTTTATTCAGGAATTCTTCGGCAATAGAGTAATCAGTCGGAACACTCCAGTTGCTTATCCACCCAGGTCCTGTGATTTAACAACGTCGGATTTTTTTGTCTGGCCCTATGTGAAAAATTCAATTTATCAGACACCAATACAAAATTTAGATGAGCTTACAGCAAGAATAATTCATAAATGCAACGAAATAAATAACTCACAGCACATGCTCGAAAATGTGTCTCGAAGTTTACAAAAACGAGCAAGATTGTGTATAGAGCAAGGGGGTGGACATTCCAAACACTTGCTGTGAAAGAAATCTTGACGAAAAACCTGTAATTTACTTACCTTAATAAATTACAAACCAGTTGCAACTAAATACTTGTTCATTTTCACATTTTGTTCGGCCAAAATTTTTAACTACCTGAACTGTCACACAGTTTTTACATACAGGTAAATGTCATTCAAGGCTCATTACAGCTGACTGCAGACGGAATAGCTTTTTTTCTAGTCTTGCTGCAATTGACTTTTTAAAAAATCACTTTGTATAAAGCATGGTAGAAAATGTCAAAATTCAATCGTTATACGAAGTTCATATTATTGACAAATGAATAATTTTTTTCCTAACAGCATCAGTTATTAGCATTAATATAATTATAAAAGTTATACATTTAATATTACTCTGGTGCTGATGAGTTTGTTGAAACGGAAAAATTCGAAACAAGGGCTGTGATAAAATATCTTTTCAGGAAGAGTTTAGCAACGCAGGAAATTTATAATGACATGTCCAGAGCGTTGGGTGTCGGGATTTCAAACTAGAAAGGAAGACATGTCAACATGCACCGGGTGCTGGACCACTAAAAACTGTTGTCACTCAAGAAAATATTGATTTGGTCCATGATATAGTACTGATTGATCATAGAATTACGGTCATATATATATATATTGATGAGACATGCGTTGGAAGCACTGAGAAAATTTTGTATGAGGAATTGCATCTGAATAAGTCTGCGCACGATGGATTCCGAAAATGTTGTCTCCTGATCAGAAGAGGGCCAGGTTTTTCACTGCTGTGAGCAATTTTAAATTAATGGACACGGATTTGGATGGGTGTTTGGAAGGCGGCATCGTTGTTCCCCACCTCTACAAAAGTTCCGTGTGACTTCATCGGTCAGAAAGATAACGGCAACAGTATTTTCGGACATTGAGAGTTCTTCTTGTTGATTATTTACCATGTGGTCACAGAATAGTGGAATACTATTACGCGAAACTTATACCAAAAGTTTGTGAAGCTATAAAGCAGAAAAAGCGTGGAAAATTGAAACGCGGTCTTCTGTTCCTCCCAGATAACGCTCTCGCTCAGAAGAGCTGTGTTTCTAAGACTACTATCCACAATGTTGGATTTGAAATTTTAAAACAACTCCCATATTTGCCAGATCTGGTCTCGTGACTTTCACCTGTTCCCCAAATTAAAAGAATATCTTCAGGGAAGTCATTATTTGGATAATGAAGAGGTGATGGCTGCTACGAATGAGTGGTTTGCAGTGCAGAAGAAAGTTTCTTTCTAAAAGGATTCAAGCTTTGCATCATCGTTATACCGAGTACGGTAACCTTTTAGGGGATTATTTTGCGAAATAAAGTAGTTTCAAATGTATGTCATTTGCTTCTACATCAGGGACAATAAATGACGAACCACTATCATACTCATATACACTCATTTAACTTTTTCTAGTGTTTGAAATATACGGATAATTAGAATTTTTCCAACAAAAACTAGTTTATTATATATACAAAAAACGAAAAATATAGGTTTTATTTAACTTAAGAAAAGGTACATATTTCATCATGAACAGGATGTAGCAACATTTGCTAGTAGCATTAAAAGTTGGTTGAAATAGGTACATTATAAAAGTGTGGGAAAATCCGAATCTTTAGGAGAAGTGAAATGTTATTTAATGTCACATAATATATTAATTTCAAGCCAAAAATTATATTTTACATTAATAAAAACGACATAAAAACTGAGGGCGTTATTAGATTCTAGAAGTTACACATTTTGTATTAGAAGGGAAACCAACAAACATAGATTAGAACTTGTAAAAATTGGTATATTTTCAATATTATGTTGTAAATTAAAAACAATTTGTAAATCACAATAAAAATTTATTAAAAAACTAATATTAGTACTGCCTATATCTACGGAACACAAATTTCAACATCAACACCACTGGTAAAATTTAGAAGTAATACAAATTCTATTAGGGTGTACAAGAATCATCATATTCGTCATAATAGCAAAAATCATTATTCAATTCTTTCTTCATCCTGGTTTTAAAGCTAGAGTAATTACTGTCAAGATCCTCTTCCCTATCGTAACCAAAAGCTTCATCATAATCATCACTAGAAAGGTCTTCGTCATCGTGTAGAGCTACTTTCTTCATAGCTTGTAACATGTCACCTTCAGTTATACTTTCATCATCACCTTCTACTGGGCTCTCAACATCAGACTCATCTGGATAATCATTTTTCCAGTTATTCTCTGCATTTGAATCTTCGGAGTCATCGGTGTCAGACTCGTTATTGTATCCATCATTACGGGCATCATAAATTACACCATCACTCAGTGGGTATACACTAAAAAAAGGTTTCTAAAAACTGTGAATGATTAGCAAACAAACAAAAACAAACCTAATAAATTCATTCAAGTCAGCATCACCAAAATCATCAGAATTGGTATAATAGAGGTCGTATACAAATTTAGGATTGGAATTGTTTGTATCTTTGGCAACTTCTTCTTTATTCTCATCTGTTTCAATATCAACAATCGTACAGGATGAATCACTCTGTGTACTCTGTTGTATTGCAGAATCATTTGAACGGAAACTATTTATTACCTTATATCGATTATTCTTGGAAGACGTTTCTCTTTGCTCTCTAAGTTTCTTAATGATATCCAAAGAATGTTTCTTATACTGTTCTTCGGTTTCAGCTTTGGTAGGCTTTTTAAGATGCTTAAAAACATCTTCTTCCTAAAAAAAGCTACCGCTTGAAACGAGCACAAAGTAAACTTAAAAGTATTTTACCTGATTATTAACTGTGCCTGCAAATTTCAGAACGGCTGATAAATCACCTGTTTTAGTATCTAAATCGTCTGTTTTCCTTCGTTTACAATTTAATAATACTGCATTTAATGGATCTTCGTTTAAATGTCGTTTGATTCTAATTACAGCGGCCATTTTCACAATATTGTTTGTTAGGTTAGGATTAAATGACGTTTGGATTATTCTTCTAGAGGCACATCTATCCCACAGCATAACATTTATCATACAAAGATCCACCCTTTGTTATTTTCTATACTCGTTAACAATAGTTATCAAATTAATGACCCTTGGCCACTTTCTGTAGTAGTAGGATGTAGATTCATTTGTGCCATATAATCTACATAAAACATTAACTTCCTAAGCGGTATATAAAATAATCCATAAATAAAGCAAACATTTTATTTTATTAGTTTTAAATGCAAATTCCCTAAATTTTCCGTAAGCACCTATCAAGAGATCCAATAAAAGCTGATCCTCAGTGGGCTGTGGAATGAAAAGTCACATCTTTTCTAGACTACAGGAATGTTTATAATGTCAATTTCAGGTTAGGTTGTGTTAGCTGTCAATTTTCGGCATGTAATAATTTCTTTTTTTTTTTTTTTTAATAAAGATAAACCAGCTCAACATACAGAATGTTATACATGGTTAGTAGAACAAGAATGTATATACAATAACATAAATTAACAAGAATGGTTTTACCCTGGCAAGATAATCTAATTTACAATAACAATTACTAATTAATCACTTATGTCACTACTCTCCTCTGACAGTAGGATATCCTGAGGGAGCCTCTTTTTCAAGCGAGTGAATGTGGACTTTCGCCCAAGGCGAAAATGCATCGCGCCAGAACAGTTACGTATGTTTGCGAAAAATTTACAAGCAGTGTTACGAATGTAACTGTCTATCGTCTTTACGCCAAGTTCACAATGGATTTGGTAATTTCGCACAAACCACGGAGCATTTACCGCAATACGTAGAACCTTATTTTGGAATGTTTGCATCTTTTTGATATTCGTTTTCGATGTTGCACCCCACACTACACAAGCATACGTTAGTACTGGTCGCAATATGCACTGATATATAATCTTCGAACACTTGATGCGTAGGGAAGATTTCCTGTTTAACAGCGGGTAGAGTATAGCAAGCCTGGCATACACTTCGTTTAGCTTTTTGTTAATGTGGAAGTTCCAAGTTAGACGGCGGTCTAGAAAAACTCCTAGATATTTGACTGCTGAATCAGAGGGATTCCATTCAATATGTTGTCCATTATAATAATTTCTTTGGGATAACTCTCTCGGAATTCCACAAAACAAGGAGGAATCGAATAGGTCCATTCTCCGTCAACTTGAAAGCCGTTCCGAATGTAAGATTCAATAATGAATGCTCTTTGAAATGTATTAAAAATCATTTTAACAATCTGTCAGATTTGTATAAAAAAAAATAACTAATTTATTTGACATCATAAACATTCCTTTAGTCTAGTAAAGACATGACTTTTCATTCCACAGCCCGCTGAGGATCAGCTTTTTTTGGATCTCGATATATGAGAAGATGTTTTTTTAAATAAACGTATTTGACGCATTCAGAATACATACTTTAAAACTGATTGGAGCAAGAAGTGGGAATTTTGATCTTTGGAAATTGTAGCAGAATTTGAAAATGTTATACGCATTCATAACAATGATATATGTTTGTATTTATGGCATGACTGACAGTATAATAGATTTTGTAATAGTGTGAATATTTCTGTATTTCTAAGGCATCTTCTTTTTCGAGTGTTTGATCTCTTACGAAAAGTAGGAACCTTCTCTTCTATGCTCGTGTTGTTTGTAGAACCTATTCTCATTTTTTTAGCGGTTGAATGACTACACTAATGTGCTTAAGAATTGCATTCAACTTACTGACATATTTAAATAGCAACATTCGCCACATACATATAAACACACATTCACTAATGAACTTTATCCAGTTTACGCCGGTCTTTCGTAAATTTATTTGCGCCATCTATGTTGTCGGCGTTTCCTAATATCCTAAGTAAAGCTGTAGGGTAAATGGAAAATTTTTATTATAGGCGCGATCGATTCGCACACTGGTTCTGGTTCCAGTTGACAGATAAAAGGCAGAATTGTTGACAGCGGTTGCTTGTGGTCACTGAATGGTGACGCCATGTCATAAAAGCAAACGAACGAATTGGTTGCTCCAGCGGTTGGTGTTTGTTTACACACGTGCAACAGTTTCAATTCAAATGTTGTTTTTATTCTTAAAAATGTATTTTTTGCCTAATAAGTTAAAACTGCAATGTAAACAATGCAATGTCTTTCTATATGGATTGAATTTCGTAATATCGAGTTTAAACCAAATACTTGCTGCTTAATAATTGAATACAATTTTCAATACTTTCATGAAAATCTAGGACCTTTCTATTCACGACATATCTGAGGGTTTTCATTTCTCTTGCACGGTGTAGTAAGACTGCAAAATTTGCGCTAACAATAGCAATACAGAATGCATTTTCTTTGTTGTAAGGGGCAATAATAAAATACAAATGTTTTCCAAACATTTTCCAAACAAGAGACATATCAACAAGCGCGGCAACATTTCTTTCAAAATTTTAAGAGTAAACAGAGAGAACAAGTTCTGGAAGAGAGAGATACAGATAAACCAACTTCAGAACCAGATTCCAAAGCTGGTCGGTGAACTGACGGCCCAACTTTGCTATATGACGTCATGGATTTCCACACGCAAGCGGTTGCTGTTTCGTTAGCCTTGAGGGCAACCGCATTTGCAACCAACACCAATCGAACGCGCCTTTATTCTGTATTTTCTAAATTGTGAACAAACATAAAACGTTTCCGCATGCGTTGTTGTAGGAATATATACTGAACTTAAACTTCTGTTGGTATCTCCGGTATGTCAGATGATTTCTCTAACCTTATACTGTTGACGTCATTGCTATTTGTTAACAAAAATTAAATACAAATGATTCATCGTAAACCTAGTGACAATTTGTAGCGTTGTAATTAAAATCAGTGCGGAATTATTGTGAAAACCAATCCTTTAGCCCATTAACATGTTTTCAAGTACTCCCAATTATACAAAACTTAAAACAAATTTACGGCTAGCTTTAAATAGGCTGAAATTATTGGAGAAGAAGAAAACCGAGTTAACTCAAAAAGCAAGAAAAGAAATTGCTGATTATATACAAGCTGGAAAATATGAAAGAGCAAAAATCAGGGTGGAGCACATTATACGGTAAATGACTTAGATTTTGTATAGGTTCTTGAAATGTTATTACTGTATGTACTATAGTATGTATATTACTAAATATTTGCTTATTCAGAGAAGATTATTTGGTGGAAGCCATGGAAATAGTAGAGATGTACTGTGATTTACTACTGGCAAGGTTTGGTTTAATAACGCAAATGAAGGGCTTGGATGAAGGTATTGCAGAAGCAGTGTCGAGTATTATCTGGGTGTCTCCACGTTTGCAAGCAGATGTGCAGGTATAAACATAACTTTATTTATTCAAAAAACAAGAGACTTAATGATATAAGTCAAGAATTAATGCCTTTCTTTGAGAAATCAGGAATTAAAAGTGATTGCTGAGATGTTGGGTTCTAAATATGGGCCTCAATATTCAGAAGGATGTAGAACAGAAGCTGTATCAACTGTAAGCGAGAAATTAAAACATAAACTATCAATTCAGAGCCCCCCAAAACTACTGGTTGAAAAATATTTGATAGAAATTTCTAAAAATTATAATATCGCATATGAACCGGATCCACAAATTATGCAAGAAAGCAAGGGTAAGTTAATTTGGACTTCATTATTAAACGTTTATTGGTATAAGCACAATTATCAATTATAACGTTTGTTACTTATTCCCAGATGGTTTACTAATAGATTTAAGCGACAGAAACAATTTGGGTGGAGGAGGGCCACCACAACCTGCAGGGTTTATAGGGTTTCCGCAACCCCCTACACTTCCAGCAATGCCAGCATTTAATTATCCTGTAAGTAACAAAATATTTCTAATAAAATTAATTATTTATAGCCTCTTGCCTTACTTTATTGCAAGTCATATTCAATCAATAAGTAAATACTGCATATAATATTATTATGAACTAGCAACCAATTTTATGTGTTTATATTTATTATTAGCTTGATACATATTTCTATGTGTTTACACTCATTGTCAAAAGCAAAAAGGTAATAATTCTAAGTAATACGGCATTAGATGATTGTCTTGAACTTGGCCTTTTTCTTCTGTTTCAAAGCTTAATTATCCTGTAAGTAACAAGATATTTCTAGTAAAATTAATTATTTGTAGCCTTTTGGCTTACTTCATTGCAAGTCATATTCAATTAATAAGTAATACAGCATATAATATTATGAACTTGGCAACGGAATGTTTATTTGTTTATAATTATTATTAGCTGATACATATTTCTCTATGTGTTTTACACTCATTGTCAAAAGCAGAAAGATAATAATTATAAGTATATGGATTTGATGATTATCTTGCTTTTGGTCTTTGTCTTCTGTTTCAAAGCTTCTAATCATGATGAATTTAAGAGTTCAACTTCATTCATAAGCTAAAGTGCTAGTAAATTCAAATGCTTACAATACATTCTCCACAAGTTTACTACCACAAATTTTTCTGGTGTTATTTGAAGTTAACAGCTTCGTTGTGTAATAACAATAAATTGTTTAACATAGTTTGATTTTTCTAGTCGTTGTATTTATAGGGGAATATATTTCTTTTGTTTGGTATCAATACTTTGAATTGTCTGGTTTTTAGACATAGAGTTATATTATGAGCAATTTAATTTGCTTCTGGCTGACTAATAAATTATTCATTTTGCCTTTGGCTAGAACAAAGTATACAAAGTGTTTTTAATTGGTATTCAAAATTACATTATGTGTATATGTTAAATTTACAATTTTTGAAATTCTCTTCCTTTTATCACCAAAATACGTAGTGGAAATATTTGATTCTAATAAAATACTTGGAATAACTTTGTGTGAATGACAAATTTATAATTTTTCTTATTATTTTCATATGTTTCAATTAATTTATTATTAAAATCTACTGGATATGTGTAAATAAATAATATTTTTAAATATACAGGATAATTTGCTACAGCGGAGCATTTTCAAGGTATTATTCTGTAAATAGAACACTGAATATTTTTAAATTTTTTATTTCAGCGTAAGATTATTTATCCAGCGATCTCTTGTTTTTTGATTTTGGATGAGGCGTTGCAGAGTTTATCTAATAAATCTGATAATTTTGGTCGGCACAAGTTTTAACAAATTAATTCGGTGCGTGAGTATTACGATTAATTAAGAATACATATCTCGCAGTTAGTGATGTACTAAAGCGACACAACCACCAATATTAATTTTATTATACATGGTGTTTTTTACACTATGACAAATTTAATTTCTTTCAAAATAAATTTTCTCAATTTTTTCTGTATATTATTGTTTTTGAATTGTCGCGTTAATTCTCCACAATTTTTATGAATATTGTCCTATAACAAAAATCGATATTTCTTACTTTTTAATTACAAACTGTAGAATTCTACTTAGAATTAAATTTGTTATTTCTGTCTAATTTAGTAGCCATGATTTTGACATGAAGTTAGTGGGATTTGAACATAAAAGAGCAACTCCTAACTTTTTCCAAAAACTATTGTTCAGTGAGTAGTCGGCCTTCATCCAAAGTGGTAGACCCAACCGACATAATAACTCATAATACTCATCAGTATGCAGTAGAAAACCCAAGAATTGTAAGTTGATGGACTGTACATGTTTGGAGAGGTATTGCGGCCGGTTTTGTGATTGGGCCTGATTTTTTAAATAGACATGGAATGGTGCACGATATTTGTAATTCTTGCAAAGTAATTTGTCTCAGCTCTTGCAAAATGCCCCTCTGCATCTAATGGGAAATATGTGGTTCCAGCATAATGGTACTCCACCACATTTCACACTAGTGGCTTGATAGTTCTTGAATCAAGAATTTGGGAACAGTTGTATAGGTCGCGGGGGTCCCAGTAAGTGGCTACATAGATAGACATACTGTGTACCAGGATCCCTGCAACTTCCGCAGAAGATATGAGGCAACACATAATAGATGCTTTAGTATAATTTCCGTTGAGTCGTTGCGAGCAGTAAATATCTCAATTTAAAAAAAACCGAGCAGGTATGTTGAACAGAACAAAGGATACGTTAAACATTTATTATAAGTAAATACTTGAATTGAAATAGAACCGCTTTTTTGTCTATATTATTAATTATAAATGTTGTAACTTTATGTCAAAATCATGGCTGCTAGATTAGACTTAAATAAAAAGAATTGAACAGTTTGTAATGAAAAAGTAGAAATATATGTGAAAATATCGATTTTAGCTATAGGACAATATTAATAAAAATTGTGGAGAGTTAATGTGCCAATTCACAAATATAATAATGTACCGAGTGTTTCACTTGAAAAAAGTGAGAAAAAGCTCTTTTAAATAAATTAGATTTGCGCTGGTGTAAACAACACCATGTATAATAAAAT